>JAADVL010000016.1:0-114810 GCA_023334995.1 Pythium sukuiense
CCCCCCCCCCCCCCCCCCCCGCGGCCGGCGCACCGTAGGCTGAATGTGTTACAGTGAACACGGACGGCTCGGCGGCGCTGGGACGCTACTGTAGGGCAGCGGTGCGACGGAGGATACGCGGACAGCACGGAGGCCGAATGCGCATCACAGCGAAGCGTGGAGGGACGCGCTGGAGGGCACGCCTGGGGGGCGACGGAGAGCGTGAAGACGCCGCGGCGAAGCTTGGTGGTGCATCTTGTGCTCGCCTCTGTTCTTCCCTTTCGGGCTCGTGCCATGCCGCCACGTGTCCCGCCGCACACTTGAGTGAGACCTTGGCAGATGAGTGTGCCACTGCTGAGTCCACAACAAGACAGTTGGCTCCCTTTAGTAGAGGTAGAGGCACTACGAAGGACACGAAACACTCTATCGTGCTCGCTCCGGACTCGCTCTCAGACGACGCGATCAAACCGCAGGAGACGGAGTCCATTCTACCATGAGATCTCGTGAGCATCGCTCGACCCGTGTGGTTCATGGTGGAAATAAATAGATTAGACTCACGCCCTCTATTTTCACACATTTTGATCGCTGCTTTCGACGAAGTCACAGTCTTGGACTTCGTCGTTCGGCTCGCTAAGCTGCTCATTGGTGATGGTACTCGGACCAACAGCCCACCACGATTCTCATCTCACACATTGATCCATGGTGGCCACCGGGCGTCGCGGATCCGTCTCCATCGCCCCCTTGGAACGGCGTTCATCGAGCCATAGCAACAGTGGCGCCCAGGAGACTGGCCGAGTGAACGCCAAGTCCACACGCCCGAGCATCGCACCGATCAATGCCAATCGAGCCACACGCTCAAGCCTTCTGGCGTCGAGTCTCGGATTCACTGGTGTAGGTGAAGGGCGCCATGGCACACGAGGCAGTCTAGTAAGCGCTGATGAGGTGCTCGAAGAAGTCAAGGAGCAACCGTCGTCCACTGCGACGCGCTTACGGTCACTAGCTCGCTCCGTGCGAGCAGCCCATGTCCTCGGCAGCCTCAAGGTGCGGAAGCGTTACTTGGCATCGTCTCCGATGGCCGCACCCGGCACCGGTGACTCCACAGAAGACAGCATGAGGAAGAAATCGGCAGCCATTCCTTTAGCCTCCCGTGTGATCGTGTTGCCAACAAACGAGTTCTCGACGGCAGAGATGAAGTTTCGCTTGGATCCTCTCGAGCCGACGTCTCCAGCAGCAACGTGGGATGTCCATGGACTTCTTGACGCTATGGCTCCTGGATCTGTACAAGCGCCACGAGCTCAGTCTGCATCTTCTCCCGTAGCTGTCCAGACGACAGCGCGTTCTGGATCGGTTGTGGGTGTCGCCGCAGACACAAACAGCAGCGGTGACGGCGGTACTACAACAGGCAAAGTACGATGGAAGAACGCAGTCACAAAGACTACAACCGGCGGCACGACCAACGCTAGTGCTTCAACCCACAGTGGATCGCCGTCTCCGGCACTTCGACGTGGCGCGAGCAACAGCGCAGGCGCGAAACGCAGCACCAAACGAAACTCATCTGCTATCGGCTTGGATCCGTCGGCTCTTCTTGGCTTCAGCGGATGTGTAGGCTCGTCAGCCCAGGATGCTCAGATCAATGAGCACTCAGCTGCTGTTCGAACCAATCTA
This sequence comes from Pythium sukuiense, assembly GCA_023334995.1. NCBI lineage: Eukaryota > Oomycota > Peronosporomycetes > Pythiales > Pythiaceae > Pythium > Pythium sukuiense. Next base: position 1,645 of record JAADVL010000016.1, read on the forward strand.
GAGGCACGGCTGCGCTGTGCTCGCTCGTTGTACAAGCTGTCATGCCAGTCGAGTTGCGAATCGGCGATCATTCACGGTGGCGCCATCGCCCAGCTCGTGGAAGTAAGCGACGTCGACCACATCCACTTGCATGAGCTGTGTGCTGCCACTCTCGCCAACCTCACAACCGATTCGGCAGCGATCGATGCGTTCGTCTCCAATGATGGCATCCCCGCATTACTCGAGCTCAGCTGGTCGCCTTCGATACCAGTCAAGATCATGTGCACAACGGCGCTGGGTCGGCTATCGGCTCGCGCTCTCCACGCTGCGGCTCTCGCAAAGAGCCGAGCCAGCATCGAGTTTCTGGCGATGCTCTCGCTACCAATCGAACGGCTTCAGACGCTAGCCATGAGCTGCATCGTGAACTTGATCTTCTTCGGGCACTCGTTCCCTGACCGCGTCCTCCTTGGCGAGCCACACGCGCTTCAAAACCAAGCAGGTATCCTCACCATCACGAGCCAGCTCGCTTCGGCGCTTCCCACAATGCACTTTGCGGCCGAAGTTCTGTTCAATCTGGCGTTGTACCGGACGAGTTGCTCGGGCGCGTTGCGCGGAGGTGCCGCTGACATCATCCACACACTCGCCGTCCAGGTGAGCAAGACTGTGGATGAGCACCACTACGTTGGGTCGTCCAACAACATGCTCGGCCAGCAGACACCACGGATCCCGATCTCTTCAGCGATGACACTGTTGCGGCTCATAGCTCACACGCTCGCCAATTTCTCGTCCCACGTCGACTTCCACACCATGATCAACACCGCGGCGATGAAGACGCTCACGTTGATGGTATCCAACGCACTGCGCGACCTCGGGAGCCGCTTCTACGGAGGTCTTGCGGAGGAGAGGCTTCGTATCCTTGCGGTGCCATGCTCGCGGGCATTGGCGAATCTGTCGAGTAGCGAAGAGCTGCGGAAGCAAGGCTTCACACCGGAGATGGTCCATCTCACGACGCGATTATTTCTCGTGAACCGTGCAAAGCTGTTTTCGATGGTCGGCGGAGCATCCAAGCAAGACGAAGCGAGCTTCGCACGGAACATTCTGTGTGCGATCGTGAACTTAAGCTTCGACGAACAGTGCGCTGCTCAGTTCATGGAGTTTCCGGAAGTGATGCCGCGACTCACTCGCTTGGTGCTCAAGGGAAAGAACAAGCCACTCGATGAGAATGAGCTCCACAACGACGACGAATGTGACGAAGACAGCAGCAGCAGCGACGACGATGACACCGACGGCCCGACGAATGACTCTGATGACGAAGACAAGCCGCGTCATGTCCATGAGTCCCCACATATCGCGACGGCTGACTCGCTGGTGCTGGCCGATACACAAAACCAAATGAAGGAGATGGCTCTGGTCGCGATTCTGAATCTCGCACAGCAAGGAGCGTACTCGCATGAACTGCTCAAGCACTTGGACGGTAAGCTCCTCGCTCGCGCGGCAGAAGAGCAGGACAGCGGTAGCAGCCTCAAGTACATCTACGACGTCGTGCTCAGCAACATTCTCTTCGAGACTCGGTTGCAGCAGATCGTGTACGGCGATCTCGTCGTCAACTCCTTGATCGATGGCTTCTACTTTTTCGTTCCGTCTCACTTAGCAAATGCTGATCCGTTCACACCCGAGGGCGGGGCAGCAGCTTTACAGGCGCTGAATCTCGCGTTCCCAGACGACCAAGAACGCTTCTTGTCGGCGATTGTCACCATTGCAGGCGAGCTCATGGACGCACGCAACATCGAGCGACTGGTTGGCCTTGCACTGAGCTGCATCCGGCCAATCGACCCTTCACTACCCACAGCGCAACGCAAACGACGGAAGCAAATCACGTGCTATGCTGCGGCCATTCTGTACACGCTCGCCAGGTCCTCAGCACAGCGTGGAGACACGACGAGTCGGATCTACTCGAGCGAGACGCTGCACGTTTTGATGGCAGTATGTGAACGACAAGCTCCACCATCAACGGCTGACTCTGTGCATGGAGGCACCGCGACGTACTGTGCGACCACGCAAGCCTTCTGCGCGGCGACTTTGTACCACCTGTGCGCCACAAACCACTTTAATCCTCGCGTCATCCAGGCCCTCATCGCGGCTTGCAACTCGAACGAAGAGTCTCTCTCCCTGTTGGCGTGCTCAGCCGCCTTTGCGATCATCTCGTTCACACCGGAAGGGCGGCAGCAACTTGTCTCTTCCACCGACCTCGCGAAAGCACTGAACCGTTTGGGACGCACGAGCCTGGTCGAGTGCCAACAGTACGCAGCAGTCGCAGCTTGCAACGTGTCGACTGTTCTGTGCATCTGGACCTCCAACGAACTGAAGGACTTCATCGTTGTCGCTCTTCTCCGCGCGAATTCAGTTCAGGCAAAGCAAATCCACGCCAAGACACTCGCGAATTTGCTTTCCCACGTCAAAACACGGGCCAAGGCAGTCGAAGACGGAGTGCTCTACGCGCTCATGAAGCTGTCACAGGTTGTCGTAGCACCAACTGCTTCGGCTGACGAGACGACGTCCTCGGACCCGCGCTCGGCGGCTACGGGAGGATCCGCCTCAGACCTGTTTTCTCCATCAGGCACGAACTCTCTCAAGCACGCAGAGCAGCACACAGACGAAGTGTTCAATTTGGGTCTGCAGGTGCTCTTCAACTTGTCCTGTGAGCAGCAATACCACCAGAAACTGATGGGCAACGGTGTGATCGCGTTCCTTGCGACTGCAGTGATTGCCAGCAAACAACCGACGACCAAAGACCAGCCCGTTCGAACGACGGCGTCGCTCGCGTCCGCATCGCCTGACTCGACGACCACAATGCCTCTTGCGTCGACCGTAAGTGCTGAGAGTCGACGCTACGCGATGGGCATCATATGCAACTTGTCGAGCTACGAAGTCAACCACAAGGAGCTCATGAACGCCCAGGTCATCGACTTGATCCGCAGCTACGTCGACAACGACGTCGAGACTCGAGCGTCCGCAGCGATGGCAGTAAGGAACTTGAGCTGCCGGCAGCCGTGGGTAGAGATGATCTGCGAGCGCCGCACCCTGCAGATGATGATCGGCTTCACGCACTGTGACCACGCCGTGGTTCGCCACTTTGCCATTCAGGCGCTTGCAAACTGCTCCCAAGTCACGGACTCGCTGCACTTGTTCGGGGAACTGAAAGTGACACGCGCTGTGATGGGAGTCCTCGATTCCATCCGAGTGCCTGGATCTCCGCCACGGTCTCCCGCAAAGCCCAAACAGCAAACGTTGTCCACGTCGGCTTCGCTTGCAGATACGGACGAGACCAGCATGGCTGCGCTCAAATGCTTGCACAATATCGCAGCCGACGACGCCCTCGCTATCAACCTTTTGCAGGAGACTGCGATACTACGTTTGCTACCACTCATGGAGAGTCGTGACCTAGACCACAGTGAAGAAGCTTGCTTGCTCGCTGCCTCGATGATCAGTGTATTGGCTGGTAAGCCGCGTTGTGCGGAAGCGCTACTCAAGCAACGAGTCGTCGGGTTCTGCGCGCTGCTGCATCGCAAGCACCCGACGCAAGTTGAGATCGCGTATGAATGCGCCGAGATCTTGATGAAGCTGTCAACCTTCCAGCCGATTCAGAGCACATTGACAGAGACACAGGCCATCCAGGTCATCGTCACCTTGTGCTCATCGCCGTGTGCAGTTTTCGATCCGCGTATCCGAGTATGTGGCGCGATTGCAATCCGTAACCTCACGGTCTCCGTGGCCGACCAGCTCGCTGTGTTCTACGACGAAGCTGGCTTCGATGAAATCGATCCCACGCGACTTGGCCGAGCAGACTCTACCACGCAGCCACACCCAAGTCCAAGCAGAGGCAGACCAGCAAGACTCGACGACGACTCCGAGCCCATGATCAACCGCCTCATGGAACGCCACTTGCTGCAGGGCGTGCAGCACTTCCAGGAGGAACTGCAGCGGTTTGTGCCCGAAGTGTCGGATGAGAACGGTGAAGTCAGCCCGACCGCCAACTCGGAACGGATTTTAGTCGAAGCCTGCACTGGTCTTGCGAACTTGAGCACAGTGAAGACGTTCCGTGCGACGATGGTACAGCAAGGGGTCGTGCCGACACTACTGCGGATCTTTCAGCTCGGTCGGTTGAGTGAAGGCATACCACCCATCGTGCGTAGTATGTGCTGTACGACGCTCCATCGACTAGCTCTCGAAGACGCCGCGACTGTCGACAGCAACGGTCTGCTGGTGCCCAGTCTTTTGGAGATCTTGCAGCAGAGCGACGAAGAGCTCCACCAAGTCCGGTACGAGTGCGAGAAGGTCTCGCTGCTCACCAGTTCCGTCGCGACGCTCGCTCGCCTGCGCACCTCTGGAGTATCGACATCACCTCCGGCTTCTTCCAACTCGACAGTGCTATCCTCGGGCCACTCCGCTCCTTCTCCACGTCCACTTCGTAGACTAGCTACCACATCCGGAGACTCGGTATCTGTGAAGCGGACATCCAGTCAGAATCTGGCAATGCGACAACCACAAACCATTGAGAAGACACATACCAACACACCCGCCGCGATGGTCGCGACGACCACGTGCGTCAAGCAGACGTACCGCGAGCCCAAGTGGATCGCGTACGTGGTGAAGACAATGCTCTCGTCTGCAGCCATGGTGCCTACGCTGGAGAAGAAGCAGATCCGCTCCATCGGACTGCCCAAGCTCTCGTTCATCGACGCCGATACGACTACGACAGGCACGTCGGCGACGCCGTCCGAGTCCGCTGACGACAGCGAGACGGCGACTTCCAAACGCAAAGGCGGCTACCTGCTGCCCGTCCACACGGAGAAGTTCACTGCCCACTTGGCGGCGTGTCTACAGGACGGCGTGCCTGCAGACGACGACGCCCGCAGCTCCATCGACGGACTCGGCTCGCAACACAGTACGGCACGGAGCACGGCGTCGCACCCTTCGGCACGAGAGGGCACTGCGGCCCACGACCGCGAGTCGCTGGTCCACTCGCGTAAGTTTGACCGGCACATGCGGCTCACGCGGCGCAACCACCGACGCACGAACGTGCTGCCTGTGCTCAGCTTCATGTGATCCCATCCATGGCCTGCGGTGGAGATGGGCATTTAGCTTGTCAAACGACAAGCGACCTATGTTCAATAGAAGACCGCCTTCTATTTTATACTATACTGTGCTGGTGCAATTGATGGCTCTAAAATGGTCCATCTAGCCATTTCAGCCATCAACATTACATAAACAGACTCGTATGAACTGACAACTACTAATATAGACTCTGCCTTCGTGATTATCTATGGCGATGAGCATTGGGAGAAGACGTCGGAAACACCAATTGTGACCGCCGTGTTCAAGAGCTCCTGGCGACGAGGAGATCCGCGCCCTACGACCGCCTACGAGGCCTGTCACACCACTCGCCATGATGCCCGTGCATCCCCACGAGCTGCATCAGCGTGCGCAGCGTGCGCAGCGTCCGTCGCGCCAGGCGCCCCAGCAGGAGCAGCTCCCGGACGAGCACATCTTCCCTCGATCCAAGGCCGTGGTGCTCATCGGCGGCCCCAACTCGCAGAGCAACCACGGCCGCTTCCGCCCGCTGTCGCTGGATCTGCCCAAACCGCTGTTCCCGATCGCAGGCCATGAGATGCTCTACTTCCACGTCGAGGCCTGCTCGCGCGTGCCCAATCTGATCGAGATCCTGATGATTGGCTCGTACGACGACGGGCTCTTCACACGCTTCTTCGACTCGGTTTGCAAGCGCTTCAATGTCCAGATCCGGTACTTGCGCGAGGACAAGCCGCTGGGCACTGCCGGTGGACTGCGCTTCTTCAAAGATGAGATCTTGCAAGGAAACCCGTCGAGTCTGTTTGTGCTCCACTGTGACGTGTGCTGCTCGTTCCCTTTGAACGAGATGATGCACGCGCATCTGCGCCATCGTGGGCGCTGCACTGTGCTGGGTAAGCGCGTGTTTCCCGACGAGGCTGTCAAGTACGGATGTCTTGTCGCCGATCCGATCACAAAAGAAGTTCTCCACTGGGCCGAGAAGCCCGAGACTTTCGTCAGCGACATCATCAACTGCGGCATCTACCTCTTTGACGTGTCGCTCATTGACCACATCGTGAACGTCGGCAACGAGATCAGTCGGCAGCGCCTCCGCAGTGAGAGCAGTGCCGAGGCTCTCTTTGAGTACGATCTCAAGAAGCTGTTCCCAGAATTCAGCAACCTTGACAACCTGCGGTGAGTCTGTTTGCACGGATGCGGACGATGTCTATAGGTGGACGGTAACCGACTCTTCTGCGTGGTTCTATCAGATTGGAACAGGACGTATTGCTACCATTGGCGGGTCCCGGGAGCGACCTGTATCTCTTCGAGACTGGAGACTTCTGGTGCCAAATCAAGACGCCAGGCATGGCAATCATGTGCTCGGAGCTGTACATGCAACGCTTCCGATACACCAACCCTACGGCATTGAGCTCCACGGGTGGTAAGCTCTCCCCGACAATCGAAGGCAACGTCGTGATTGATCCGTCTGCACAAGTCCATCCGACGGCGAAGCTCGGCCCGAACGTGTGTATCTCGGCAGGCGTCACGATCGGCCCCGGCGTTCGCGTCGCCCACTCTATTATTCTCGAAGGCGTGACCATCAAGGACCACGCTTGTGTGATGTTCGCGATCATCGGTTGGAACTCAATCATTGGCCAGTGGGCACGCGTGGAAGGCCAGCCGCCGAGTGGTGTCAACGCCACTGAGACGTCGCTCGTGCGCGACGTCACCATCTTTGGAGTCTCCGTCGTCGTCAATCCGGAGCTGATCATCCGCAACTGCATCGTTCTACCCCACAAGACTCTCATCATCAACCACCATGACCAAATCTTGCTGTAGTGGAGTCGTCCAGAGCCAATGCGTAAATAGCAGACGCTGTCAATATCTACTGAGTCAAAATCGTTTGGATATCCTGCCACGAGTTGGCTGTGAAGATAACGCGCGTGCCATTCTGCGTAGCGTTCATGGCTCTTTGCACGCAGCTCTGGAGAGAGGTATTTGTGGACAGAGTGACAAGGTCGATCCCGTACTGGCGGCAAACTCGCACGAAACTGGAGTCGTCAGCAAAGCCCAGCGTGACGCCAATGTCTGCTTCCAGCATGGCCAGTAGATCATTCGTACTGTCGCCGATGTACACTGAAATGGTGCTTTCATCCTGAGCAGTCTCCTTGGCCACGAAGGCAGCTTTGTCGGTCGGAGCTTGCATGAAGAGATCGATTTCGCCTGTCGTGAGCCCATTCTCATCCATCTTCAGCTCTGTATCATCAACATCGAAGTCAGAAATACACATAACAAGCCGATAGTATGTACGACTGGCTGCTCACACACCGTTGGCAACCACTTCCGCATGACTGAGTCCGACTTGCCGCAGCTTGGCTTGTATCAGGGTCTGGCTCCAGTTCGCAGACAACACGCAGACCCGTGCCGGCATGGATAGAGCCTCCACACATCCATCCATGACCTCCACTCGATCACGCACAGCCGCCAGGTCGTCTCGGGTCATCAAACTGAGTGTCTTGCTCGCAATGACACGCTGGATCGACCGCAAATCAACTTCCGCGAACGCCTTCAGGAAGCCGTGCAGTCCTTTCTCGTCGAATCTTCTCACAGCCGTACCTGACGGTGACGAAATAAGCAGCCTTCGACTGAGTGCGCTGTTCTCGTGGATAAACTGTTCGACCAGTTGGTCCACTTGCTGCGCGTGTGCTGCTCGTAGCTGCTCGTTCGCTCGCGTAGCTCTCGCGGCGAGGAACAGCAAGCCGATGGTGTCACGCGTCGTGATGGTCTGGTCAAAGTCCGCAAACACCACGACATCATCACGACGTAGGATCTGCCCTGGAGCCTGCATAGTGATCGCCCGCGATGGCCCAGGACACCGTAGAACGCCTGCAAACCTGCGAAGTCTCACCGTCATTTTGCCTCCGACTGACTCAACTACCCTATCCATAAATAGTGACTAGTTACGGTAGTTGTCGTCGTCTGATCGCGAGCAGTTGGCGACGGGACGTGAAGAACAGACTGAAGGATCGTGAACGAAGCAGCGCGAGGATGACGCTGTTGAAGTCGGCGTGCTCGTCAGCCGGCGTGTGGCGGAGAAGCGCTCTGTAGTGGGCGGCGAACAGTGAGTAGATCTCAGTCACCATTGAGGTTGTGGGTCGCGACGGCGCTGACTCGAACACGATTTTGTTGCGATTCATCCACAGCACACGAATCGTGATGACTCGAGTGATGTGCCATAGCGTAGCGATTGCGAGAGCTTGCGAAGTTGACCCTGCATTGCGGATGCTAGGATACCCGATAAGGGATACCATCGTGAGACTACCACCGATCAGAGGACACCAATCGCTCCAAATCTCGGACCACACTGCCGTCGCTGAGCTGCACTCGAGAAAAAGGTGCGCATACGTCTCCACGCCGCTGCACTCAGACCACGGACACTGTATAATCGACGGATCGTGACGTTGTAGGAACCACAGGCGCAATCCAACGGGAAGCAGTCGAAACACCAGGCGAAGCCACACGTCGTGGAACACGGGGAGCAGCCACCGCCGGAGACGGAAGCCGAAGCGGATGATACGGCTGATGGTGTCGGCGTTGAAGCTCGAGCTGTTAGACGTGGTCGGGTGAGCTTTGCTGGGGGGCTTCGTGGCGAGAAGCCGCTTGTAGCCAGCACCGGAGAGGTTGGGGAGAATACCCTGCGTGAGCCGGTGGGGATCCCCACCGGTGGTGTTATCGGGTCGGCATTGTACGTGGCTTCATGGCTCGGGAGACGAGACCAGAGATCTGTGAGCTCGGCGTAGAGGCGTCGAAACCACCGCAGCTTGATCGTATAACTGGACGGCCCCAAGGAGAGTGCCTCAGCGAAGAGGTCAATAAAGCCTTGGAGTGTTGGCCAACAGTGCAGTGCTTGAGTGAGATCTGACAGGCGATGTAGACGAAAATCTCGAGTCAACCTCGTGCGGAAGGAGCGTTGCGGTTCAGCAATGGCGAGTAGCCCGCAGGTCCGCGTCCCCGATGAGACCTGGAATAAGGGCGATGTGCTGATCCACATTGGCGTCGAGGAGAGGAGAGACCTGTCGGCCATTCTTCCTGTGGCATGGATGTTGGTGTGATCGGCCACCGTGTTCGACTCCAGACATGTCACGTCTCAAGCCACCAGGCGGACACAGCCATGCGATCGACCAGGTGTGAGCGCAGAGTCGGCTGTGCATGCAGAAAATCCAGTGGACCCACGCGTCCTAGTGCTGGATACACCTCTTGCCACGACTCTCGAGCAGGGATCGCCCACAGCGGTGTATCTGGATCCTGGATAGCCACGACGAAGCGCTGGAGTGCCCGAAGACTTTGGCGTTGAAGACTGAGTGCGATGTTGGGGAAGCCTAGACCCTGCTTCGAACGCGGTAGGTACAAGAACTCGGAGCGGATGAGCTGTATAGTACGATCTGTCGGCTCAGTTTTGTCTGTCGGCTCAGTTTTGCGATTGAGAGCAAAAGCGTTGATAGCTCGTTACCACCGACGGAGCGTTGACTCTGGAATGTCGATTTGTTGTGTGTAGTGCCAAACCACCGATAACACCATCGTTGTTGCTAGCAAGAGACGGCCAGCAATGGTGCGCGCGCGGTATTTCCATTGGTGACGCCGTGTGTAGATCTTGGCTTCCAGCACTGGTACGAGCTGCTGATCACTGTTCACGTTTCCATGCGGAATGCCGAGATAGTTGATGGTGGAGCCATTCTGGACGCACGGAACGTTTCGGACTGGTGGAATCGCGTCACCGGAGAGGACGAGGAGGCGAGACTTCGCCAAGTTCACTCGTGCTCCGGATCCTTGGCAGTATTCATCGACAATATCCAGCTGGTTGTCCAAGTTCGTTGCAGATGAGCTGAGAAGCGTGGAGTCATCGGCAAAATACAGACCCGTAGTCGAACGCCCTGACGATACTGTGATTCCTCGTGCCGGATTCTGTCGGAGTAGATTCCCCAAAGGCTCGATGGAGAGGAGGAACAGTAGCGGTGACAGCGGATCCCCTTGTTTAACTCCGCGTCGTGGCTTCAGGGGCTCTGACAACCGGCCAGTCAACTGCAGGACGTATCTCGGTTCGTTATACAGGATGGATACCCACTGCCGGAAGCGTGGACCCAAGCGCATGGCGTCAAGCACAGACTGCAAGTACGACCAGTTCACTCGGTCATACGCCTTCTCGAAATCCAGGAACATGGCGTGTCCTGGGGTCTCTGCTCGCCGAAGTCCGTGGCCGAGGTCGTCCAGGAAGCGCAAGTGATTGTGCAGTGAACGGCCAGGCACAAAGCCTTGCTGTTCCTCGTGAACGAGCGATGGAAGGTGTTTTCGCAGGCGGAATGCGAGCGCCTTTGTCAACACCTTGACATCAACGTCCATGAGCGCGATTGGTCGGTAGTTCTTGGCATCGGGTCGGTCTCCTTTCTTGAACAAGAATGTGAGGCACGTCTTTCGTTGCGAGTAGAGGAGGCACCCACGCGAGAGCTGGTACTGGAACATAATTTCAAGGATCTCGCCGAAGATATCTGGAGCACACTGGTAAACTTTCGCTGGAAGACCGTCAATCCCTGGACACGACGATCCACGCATGGCTCGAATAGCCGCAGACAATTCCGACACTGAGATGGGTTCATCAAGCTCGTCTCGACCTTCGTCCGAGAGCGTTCGATCAATGCTCCGGATAAGACGCTCCTGGGCTTGGCGATCAACTGCTTCCGCTTGGACGTACCGCGTTTCACCGAGAACCTCTCCCCAGGTTTGAAGAAAACCTGTGGTCACTGCGGTGTGGCTCCCAATGACAAGCGTTCCGTCGTCCTGGCGAATGCGGCCTATGGGTACGCGACGAAGAGCCTCTGGTGGCCGAAAGAAGTAGCTTGAACACAATTCAGCTTCACGGGCGTGTCTGTCGAATGCGCTGTCTTGGTGGTGTTCACTCGTGGTCTTGCGAAGTTCCTTATAGGTGTCAACGGCACGTTTGAAAGCGTATCTCGTCTCTGGTGAAGAGTCTTCAACGAGCTTTGCCGCCGCCTTATCGACGTCGTCGGCTGCGTCAGCCAGGCGAGCTTGATCTTGGACGTGCAGGAGGCCCTGCAACATCTTGAGCTCCTTCTTAGTCTGTTTCTTCCAACGAATCCAAGCCACTCCTGGGTTTGACGTGGCTCGTAGTGTTAGAAGCAGCTTCCTGGCGCTTTCGGCGATTCTGTCACGGACCAGCGGAAGCTCGAGAAGTTCTCGAGGGGCTTTCTAGTACCCGCCACTCTGGCGGATCGTGGACTCGCGGAGTTCTAGCGTGACCGCCCGATGGTCCCCACCGTGCTTTGGTGTGAAGTACGATGAGCTTCGATACGAGGATGCGATGGCTTCGTCAGAGGCAAAGATGTAGTCAAGACGGTTCGATCGCGGAAGCGGCCCGGAGTACTCACGAAGTTCGGGATGGTGCAGACGCCAAGCGTCATTCACACCCAGAGACCAAAGCCACTCTTGGATGAGAGGAAGGCATGGAAGAGATGCGTGAGTTCCAGTACTAGCATCGAGGGACGGGTCCATCACCGCATTCGAGTCACCCAGTACGAGGTGGACTGCTTCGTCTTCGAACTCCGACTGGGCAACCAGTGCGGAGAAGAATCTGCGTCTCTCAGTGGCTTCGACCGGTGCGTACACGTTGTGCACGTAGAGGGGGTGGCGACCACAGGTCATTCGGACGACCAAATAGCGTCCAGGAATTGTGCGTTCTGGGGCTGGAGCGGCGGAGGCGGCGCCTTCAAAGCTGGACCGGATGATCGTGGCCACACCGCCATGGCGAGGCCCACCACGGTCGAGCTCGGCATTGTCATCAACGAAGAAGCAGGCGGAATTCAAACGCGTCGTTTGAACAACGTGCTCGACTCGTGCTGCGTGATGTCGATCTTTTAGCTTTGTCTCTTGAATACAGATAATGTCGAAACGGGGGGAGTTCTTGGAGCAGGAGATGACCATTCTTGGAGACGCCGTTGGCGTTAACGCTGACACAATGAGCGTCTAGCACAACTTTAGCAGCGAGCGGCGACCGAACAGGCCTGGATCACGGGACCAGTGCCACCGCGCACGAGAACTAACGTACTCGTCTCCTCTTGGAACCACTCTGTCTTCGACTGCAGCTCCAGTAGCTTCGTGATTAGTGGTCCCAACCACCCGAGCTGCTGCCATCTCATCACGAGCGTCTTCCCCGTCGTCGATCTTAGGAGGCCGAGTAGCGTGTTGTCCGCCACAAGGCGAACCGATGGCGTGTTGAGCCAGTATAACCGCTCACCTGTGAGAATCTGCAGCCACAAATCATTCGTGTAGATCATCGGGGCACTGGCGAGAAGCATGAGCTCAAACAGTGCCAGAGACAGCCGCGAGTCCCACATCTCTTGGAACGCCGGCTCCGACGGGCGGCATGCTGCCACCGCAGCCAGGAGCTCTCCCCGTTTCGCCGGTAGGCCCTCTGCCGTGACTGCCGACCATTTCTCTTTGAACGTACGCGAACCCAGAGGCTCATTGGCGCTGAGCATGCGGTTGAGAAGGTGGACTTGCGCGAATTCGTTGACTTCCTGCGTGTTCTTTCTCATTGCGTCGGAAATCCGAGACACGAAACCGGGTGGGTTTGCGAGGACATCAGCTAGCAATGCGTCTCCAGTCGTGGCCAGTTTGGCTGAACGAGTTGGTGGATCGTCTCGAGAGGCTGCCGACAGAGATCGCGCCTCCTCGAGAACTTGAGGCACCGTCTCCACGATTGAGGCGAGCCCAGCCACCATGTCGGTGACCTCCACTGGCTCGCCCCGACACACTCTACCTTCGACGACAGTGAAGATGCTGGAGCTGGCGCGCTTTCGAAAGTAGGCTGGTAACGCGACTTTCTTGGGCACGAGCTAGTAGTGCATATTGTCCTCCTCGAGATCAACAAGCTCAGTTTCCGCCTCGACGTCATCCAGGACTTTGTAGTAGTTTCCAGGCCCGGAGCTCCCACTGGCGGCCGCGGCAGTTTCTTCGGCGAGTGCTGACGCTTACCGCGAGCGTGCTGGAACTCTCCGTCCAGGTTGCGCTGGGGTTGAGGTGATGGCGGTGCTGGTGGTGCTGGTGGCGCCTGTCCGGAGCTGGGAGATCTCGGTGGCACCCCTGTAGCGGTGCCATCATCCACGCCGTCGCTGGAGCTTGGAGTCCGACCATCTTCGTCACGAGAATCAGCCCGACGACCACCACTAGCCACACCGTCCACGTCCATAGGTACGGGCGGTGAGCCAGACCATCATCCGCGTCATCCGTGCTTGCAGGTGGAGCTTCCGGAACGTAGCCTTCTGGCCACACGCCTGTTACTCAAGGAAAACGCGTGTGAGGTTCAAGGTCGCTGGGGGCCTGGCATTCGGGCGAGGGCCTTTTCCATAGACGAGAAAACGCCGATAGCCGAGCGCGAAAAAGCCATAGAGACAGTCGCCAATGAGCAGTGCTGCAGGACACGATTCAGAGGCAAAGTAGAACCAACGAGTGCTACCCTTCACGCGAATATCGATGTGCTCATCTCTATAGGTATCGAAAATCGGCTGGCATCCGATTCGGTGGAGGACCGCTTTGATGGCTTCCATCTCGCTGATGGCCTCCATCTCAACGTCGATGTAAAAGAAACGATCAAGAGGATCAACTTCCACGAAGCGATATTGGTGTCCGTATAAGTTCGCTACTTCACCGATCAGGGTGTCTGCAGCGCCCTCAGAGCGGAGGAAGAGTTCGTAGTCGGAGCCACGTCTGCGGCGGAATTGGCCCACGAGGCCGTCCTCCACAAGTTGGGCTAGTTTCGCGTTGCCGTGGTCCTTGAAGAAAGCCGCGAGGTACTGGTCTTGCGGCACTTCGCGATGAGCATTGCCCGTCTCGAGAACGACGACGAAGTCCGCAGGTCCACTCGGGCGCGGGTGGGCAGCCTCAATGGCTTGCTCATGCGCGTTCCAGTCGTTGGCGTGGGCCTTGTACAAGTCCAGGATACGCTGAACGCTCCTCTTCGACGGGGTTGGACGACGCACGACTTGCTCGAGTACCGCTCTCGCAGCGCGGTCGCGGCGTAGCTCCGTGCCTTGGCGGAGAATATCCGCAAGCGTCGGCGTCGGTCGTGGTGGCGCACGAGACGGTTGCTCGCTGGTGGTGGTCGACGCGCGGGCGGCTGCCGACGCACGGGTGGCGGTCGGCTCGGGTGGCGGCGGCGGCGGGGATGCGGCGCCATTACCGCGCTCGGAAGCTGGAGCTCCCGGTGAATCCGGTGGAAATTGTTCCATGGTAGCATCTTCCGTACTTTCGGTGCTGGTCTGCACCGCGTCAACCTCTGCCATAGTGGCGTCAGCGTCTTGCGATGGTGACGGACCGGCCAGGTGCGCGGTTGAGCCTGACGGGTTACCCGAGTCGGCGGGCGCCTCGATTGTGCCTTTCTTGAGAAGCTCTCCTCTGTATTTGCATACATGGGTATCCAATAATAAAGGAGCGAAAGTACTAACGGTAAAAATGTGACGTCTCATATTGAGCGGATCACCATGGCGGACAGCGACAATGACGGCAAGGCGGAGACTGCCGGCCAGATGAAGCAGCGCCACAAGCTGGAGCTGCGCGTACGTACTGCATGCTTTCAATTAGCCTGAAAACGCCGCAATTTCTAATCGGAATCCGTGGAATTGATGCCGAAGAACCTGCAAAATGACGTCAAGAACTTCCAGAAGAAAGCCAAGAAAGACAAGATGAGCAAGAAGGATATGGAGGCGCAGGTCCAGAAGATGGAGGACGACCTGAAGAAGCGCCACGAGGACGAGGTCGCTGCGCTGGCGGTGCGTTATTGCAATCGGTGTTAGCGCTTCCATCCATTCCATGGAGGTCTGATGCCGTGTCTTTGACAATGCAGGACGGAGACGAGGACTCTTCGCCTGGAGTCGCCGCTTCTGCGGCTCCTGTGGAGCCAGCAGCGCCAACGAAGCCACAGGGTCCAAGCAAGGCCCAGCGCCGTAAGGAGAAGCTCAAGCAGAAGGAGCGTGAGCGTGAGGAGCGCATCGAAGAGGAGAACAAGAACACGGTCAGCGAGCGCCAGATCGAGACCGACATCATCCTCGCCAAGCTGCGGCAGTCGAAGCTCGCGATCAAGGACATCCCGTCGGACGGCCACTGCATGTACCACGCCGTGGCGCACCAGCTCAAGCGCCACAACGTGCCGCTGGCGTCGACTGACGAGCCAGCGTTCAAGCTCCTTCGACGACTCGCGAGCGAGTACATGCTCAAGCACCCGGACGACTTCCTGCCGTTCTTGGCGCTGGAAGAGGAGGCGGACAAGTCCATGACAGGTACGCTGCAGTGAGATGTCATAGTGATGGAGCTGTGTTGGGGCTAACTGTGCTCGTGATTCATCGGATAGAACTGTACGAGGACTACTGCGACCGTGTGGCGAACACAGCCGATTGGGGCGGCCAGCTCGAGCTTCGCGCGCTCGCGTGTGCGCTGATGACTCCTATCGAGGTGTTCTCGGCCGAGTCGGACGTCATCTCGATGGGCACCGAGTTCACGGACCGCGAGCCACTGCAGCTCACGTACCACTTGCACTACTACACACTCGGTGAGCACTTCAACGCTGTGGCGCCCATGTAAAAGTCACGAGAAAATGAAGAGCTCGTACGAAAGTAGCAAAATCATAAGGTTGATTTTGGATAAATAGTGGGCCGAAGTCCTATCACTAGTGGTGGTTTGTTTGAACAAGCGTTCCTGCCGCCGTGAGCTGCCGGCGTCCAGTTAAACGTTGGTTTCCAGCTCACGAAGAGCGTCCCGACAGAGAGTCGAGAGCTGCGGGTCGCGGTGGTTCACGTGGTGCTGCAGTTGCTGGCGACCCTCGCAGACGCGAACTTCGTTGGGGCAGATCTTACCGAAGCTGCCAAGCGCACGCGCACACTCACGCAGCAACTCGAGCGTAAACAGCGAGTCGTTCGAGTGGCCCAGCCGTTCAACGACCACTCGAGCAGCGTCTTTGATGAGCTCCAGCGTTTGCGCCATGAGCTTTTGGTCTGGAAAGGACTCCACGGCAAGTGAGATGTTCGCCAGAGCGCCGATCGCACAGCGAGCCATCGCGAGGTCGTCCGACGACGCAGCTTTGACGAGGTACTCTACAATGCCATATTGAGCCACGAGGCACGCACTCGCGATGTCTTCAGTGATGACGGCGAGGCCTGAGCAGCCTTCTCGTTGCGCATCAACGTATGGAGAGGAGAGCATGATCTTCATGGCCTCCACGCCGGAGGTCGGCGTGTGGCTCGAGACTGCGAGCTTCTTCCAGACGTTGACACTGATGCTGTCCTCCTCCCGCGGCGCGACCCTCTTCTGCGCTCCACTCTGTGGACACGCAGCAGCTTCTGTGTCGACCCACTTGATCAAGCGGTGGTACAGCACCGAGTACAAGCCGTCCCACAGCAGCAGGCTTCCGCTGCGACGCTGGAACTCCAACAACAACGCGCCGGTTGTGCCGCTCGTGTAGACACGAATGATGAATTCGACGTGGCTGTACTGCACGTACTTGACGCACTTGAACTTGCACTTGTACGGCTGGAACGAGTGCTCGATGTCGCAGTCGCTCAGCAGCTCACGGATAGCATGCACAAGACTCGTGGTATCCGCTCTCGTCGTCGACTGATCGGATTGGTGGCAGTAGAAGTGGTAGGGATCGACAGGATACGGCGGTGGCGGCAGCGATGGCGCGACGACGACGAAGTCTTCGGCCAGCTCATCGTCTCCGTCCAGCGCGTTTGCACTGCCGAAGCTCGAGATCGACGATCGACTGCTTCCGGTGCTCGCGACGCTGTTGTTGCTCACAGTTCGACGGCGGCGACTGTGAGTGTATTCGTCGAAAGACGCGCTGGTTGGGCGACAGCTACGGAAGCGCGGAATGGCCATGGCGGCCGCTGGCACTGGTCCGGACTCCTCGTCGTCGTCGCTGCTGCTGGAACTCGTCGGATTGGCATTCACAACGGGCACGGCGACAGGGCCAGCGCGGCCGGCGATGCCAACACTATGGCCATGCATCATACCGGAATTGTTTTCGCGGCGTCGCTGGTGATGGCCGATCCAGGCCACGCCGGGCGGCGCGGGGGCGCTCTCTACTGACCACTTGGCCATTCTGCGATGGGCTCTTCCGGTCACTGGCGTGCGTGTGTGTGCGGACCCAGGATTCAAGCAACGGCTTCCGTGGCGCTTCTTCCGGAAACTTGCGCCAGCGAGATGATGGAGCGCCGAGACAGATCGTACTGTAAGGGCGCGATCTAATTTGAGCGGCGTGGGAAGTCGTCAATGCCGCCTCGTGGCCGATCGAATCGATGGTCAAACTGGGTGGATCTCACAGTACAGTACCTTGCGGCACGCGACAGCACGGACGCCAGACTCGAAGCTTCTGTCGTTGCGAGGAGGGATAGAAAGAAACCGGATGCGCGTGATGCACGCAGGCAGAGGATGGTGAAGCCCGGAAGGAAGCGAGTTCGCGCTCCGTTCCGCTGGTTCCGTGAATGGTGCGGTGGCAAATGCAGACCGTCGGCTTGGGTCCCCTTCCTTCCGACTGGTTGCCCTTTTCCCCTTTGGAGCTCCTCGCTTGAGTCTTGACGTCCACGATGGGCAGCTGCCCTTTACTCTTCGTGGTGTTGTTCGCCGGAAACAGCTGGTACGTAAGAAACACGTAATAAATGTATTTGACTGGCTGAAATGATGGCCACCAAGATGTAATTTTCATTCCGATGAACAGAGACGCGACGCGCTACGTTGACGAAGAAAGTTCGCGGAAGGCAAAAGTGGGTGACGGTTTCACAGGGCTCAAGGGTGGAAGAAATTCATGGTGGAGGGCTTTTCTTATTCGGAAAATTGACGACACCAGGGATCTTGCATGGACATGGGGATCCACAACAAGGAGAGCCACAGGATATGGTGGTTATTCTTGATGCGCAGGAAGCGCATGATATCTATGTGAAGGACGCGGAGCCAGTTGGCCATGTCTCGCTGTTTGGCGTGGTCTTGCGATTCAGCCAATCGCCTCATCGGAGACAGATCTTCAACAGCCGCAGGCAGCCACTTCGTGTGGCGGTGATCGAATCCGATGCAATCAGCACGAGCTCTTTCACGAATGGCGTGTGAGCTGAGCTGTAGTGTTTGTGTATACCGGTACCGGTACCGTTATCGGATAACGTATGCTGGGCTTTCTTGCGTATGTTGTGATACTGTCAAGGAACGAGGCCACGATCGTTGCTGTTTGCATTTTATCGGCTCGTGCATAACGCCCTGTCGTACTTCGACTTCTCGTAGACTCATCCAATGGCTACGGAGCACCAACTCATGCCCATGACGAGCGCGCGAACGCACAACGCCGCAGCGTTCATGGCGGATGGATCATGAGCAGCAGCATGATCGAGCAAGTGATCATGCCAGCGGTTTGCCCTACTGTACCACCTCCATTAAACTGTTGGCACTATTCCAAGATATGTTTTATCAAAGGTTCCACAGTACTCTTCCTGGAACTCATCATGAAAGAGTGAGAAGCGAAGCACAGTCAGGGCAGAAGATCACCACGGCACGTCGCCATGCAGTTCACGGAGCTGAGCGAGCTCAACCATGTGATTGGGCTCATGCGCATCAACTCGGGCAACAGCCCGACGTTCCACGACCGCCAGGACTCGGAGGTGGACCGCATCTACAACTCGTCGCCCAAGATGGAGATGCAGCTGCGCAACTCGTGGATCGACCGCATGGCCGCCATGAAGGTGCCAGCGGCCGCGAAGAAGCCCGTGACGGCGCCGGCTTCCAATGGAAATACGAGCAGCTCAGGCGCTTCGACAGCCGCGTCCAATAACGCGGCGGTTGGAGCGAAAGACGCTAACGGACACGCGGGAACGGGCGATTCGAAGAGCGGCGGAGCCACGAGCAAGAACGGCGGCGCGGCTGCAGATGGTGCGAACGCCGGGAAGAACGGTACGCTGCTAGTCAGAGGCGTGTAGTAGCTTCAAGCTGATTTCTTTGGCTGATGATGTGGTTTAGACGCGAAAGATGGGGACAGCGCGGCTGCGAATGGAGCTGCCGACGACGGGTTCGACTTCGCGAAGGAACCAGTGGAGCCGATTGTCGTCCATGAAAGCTCGCTGTTGGACCGATTGCTCAAGGGGTCAGGCGTGCCGCTTGGCCAGAAGCCAGCGATGATGGGCGCCGAGCTCGGCGCCGTGTTGCATCTGACGATATATCTGCCAACGCGCCAAGAGATGAAGATCGACGTGAGTGGCCTTGATATTCTGCTCATTGAGAGGACTTCGCCTCATCTTGGCGGCGTATACTGTAGCTGTACGATGTTTCCACGGTTGATGAATCGATCCAAGAGATTCTGCGCACACATCATGCAGAAGGCAAGCAGCCTGCGTTGTACTATGGCCACCCAGAGTGCTATGAGCTGCGTCTCCACGACTCGGACGGGTACCCAGACGAAGACTTTCCAGGTACACTGCTATTGTGTGCTTGGAGGTCCATTCGCCCAAGTCTCACTCCAAATTGTCTGTAGCTCTGGATCGGTCGCGCAAAATCAAAAACTTCGGTGATGCCGGCGGCCATGAATACTGTCTGTGTGAACGACCCGATGCCTGTCCACCTACAGGAGATCCCGTCAACGGTGAGTGACTTTGCTCGCTGCCCTCTCCTCTTACGACACAAGAGCTAATGACGAGCTTTTTTTCCTCTCCCAGCGGAAGCCGCCAATGCCGCCGCAATCGCAAAAGCTGATGCCGTTGCTGCAGCAAAGGCTCCTGGCGCCAACGATAAGATCTTCCTCAAGATCTACATGTACGTTGTAGACGCTGCAAGCTCCGTCTAGCATGACGCGAACTGATGGTACAAACGTTCGTACTTGCAGGCCCAAGAGCGACGACTACACTGTCGTGGCTGTGGACAGCACCACGACGGGTCAGGATCTGCTGCCGACACTCAACAAGAAGCACCGGTTGCAACTGTTCCATGACCAGTATGTACTCAAGGTCAGCGATGCTGACCGCGAGCGCCTCGACCTCGCGAGTGATGAGATCGATATGCACACCAAGTTGCGACCGCTCAACATCCATGAGGCCACGTTGGCGACCAGTACGTCGACGACCGTCTAGTCAAACATGATCAACAGTCTGACACGCGCTTTCTATCGTAGAGCAATACGCCGACGCGCCGCAGGTGCCCGTGACGGTGACGAATGTTGTCGAGGACTCCGCCAGCATTGACAGTCGAGCCCGTCCACCGCCAGAAACATTCATGTTCAACGACGTCACGGCTGCCATGTTCAAAGAGTGGCATGTCATCAAGAAGAACAAGTACGGCAAGAAGCAGCACCGCATGCTGGGTATCGACCTCAACAAGATCTACAACCGCAAGGTCGGCGAGCGCGTTATCAAGTCACGCAACACCACCAAGATCGTACGTGCAGCCTGCCCAGGGGTGCTTTGTCGTGAGGCTTGCTGGTCTCATTGCTCTCCCTGTCTTTGTAGGCGGAGCGTCCAATCACGAGTGTCGAGTGGGTTCGCTTCATGCAGGACCCGTCCGACTTCCAGATCTACTTCAAGGACAGCATCGAAGAGATCATCACCGACTACACGGCCGACTCGCCGTACGAGTGTGGTAGGTCGGAGTTGCCGTGTTCTGAACTCTGTCGTTGGGACCTCATTCTCGTCACTTGCACACTGCAGCGGAGATCGTGGCGAAGCTCAAGTACATCCTGTCGCGACGAAAGCAGTAGTAGGAGGTCCCTATGGGAGGCTATGGAAGACATCCGCCGTTGTGACAGTGAATGTGTCTAGTCCAAGTGGCAGTCAACAGCAAAAGCAGAATCCGACGAGGCCATACACGAGAGGAGTTGTATCTTGCAAGGTGCACGTCTCAATTTGTTTACCCTTGGTTGTCAACATGGCTGTATGTATCGTGTGGAGATGCATGGCTACTAGAACAGCAGCCAGCTCCGCCACGGCAGCTTCGTCGCTACTCGAAGTGCACTCGACACACACAGTTCTGCCCACACCGTAAAGACCGATGGAATCTTCGCAGTCATCGCAATCGTCAGAAGACCGACGCTTAGACCTTGAAGCCACGGCTCTTTCGGCGACCACGGGCCTGCTCGAACTTGCGGCCCTTGGAGCGCACGTATGGCTTGACGTGGTCGTGCGTGTGCACGGACTCGAGCGTCGACTTGTGGCCGAAGTGCTTGTACACCTCACGAGCCGTCTTGCGGCCACGGAGGAGCACCGTGTTCGCGCCCTTTGGCGAGCGGAGCGCGAGCTGGTCGAAGGTGAGGATCTCACCACCGGCCTTCACGATGCGAGCACGGGCAGTCTCAGTCACGGCGAGCGCAGCGATCGTGAGCTTTGGCACATCGAAGAGACGGATGTCGTCCGTGACGGTGCCAACAACGACGGCGATCTTGCCCTCGTGGTCCTTCATGTAGCGGGCAACGCGAGCGATCGACATTGGCGCCTGGTTGGTGTTCGACTGATACAGACGACGCAGCACGATGCTGTTGAACTTGGAGTCCGTACGACGCGCCAAAAAGCGGTAGAGCTATGGAAAATCAAACGATAAGATGGATCAGTCGACTGGTGATCGAGCTGCGATAAGCACGACGAAAACGTACGCGGACGAGCAGGTTCAAGTACACATTCTTGGACTTTGGCGCAGTGCGGTTCTTCTTGCCCGTGATCTTGCCACCGGCAATGAGATCGATACCCTGTCAAGCAAAGGCGGATCGAGTCAGTCACGCTCCTTCAGCTCCGATACGTGCGCTCGTCGTGTGAGGGGATGAAGCGGAGGCAGACGAGAAGGATGGAGCTGGATGGCAAGAACGCACGACTCGAGTTCACGTGTACACGGATGGTAATAACTCGTCGACCGATCCGCAATAGACGTCTTCGCGAATCCTCGCTGCAAAATCGAGAGTTCCTCTCCACGCGCTTCGGTGTGCATACTCGCCCAGTCGTACAACGTCGACTGCCTCTGCATTCTGTGCTGCTATCACTTGTTCTCCATTGTATTGGAACGCTGTCCGTTCATCCGCTCGATCTGTGGAGCTGCTCGCTGCGGCGTAGCTCCTCGCTGAGATCGACTCCTTTGACGCCCGTTTCTCACCACCATTGCGCTCGATTGCCATCCAATTCCGAGCATCCATACGTCTCGCACATACCCCCACACACGCGGCGCTCTCCATCGACGGCCACCTACCATGTTGTCTTTAAATTGATGAAGACGGCGCTGCAAGCGGACTGGTTTTCAGGCGAGCTGATGGAGCTTGGCACTTGGTGGGCGCTACTACTGGCCAATGGTGGTTGGTTCCGAGCAGCCCGGCGTGAGGCCAATTCCACCCAAGCGCTTAAAAAACCTCACCCCCCACACAAACCCAATGGATGGCTGCTACAGCGCGCTTACCTTTTGAGTGGTGGGGTCTGGAGGGGTAGGGCAATCGCGCTACAGTAAAGTACGATTCCGAGTCTCCCGCGAAATAGTGACCACCTGCTCTATACGATATTCAGTTTTGGTATCTTTTAACACAGGTGTGGTGTGGTCCACTGCACGCGACTCAGCCAAAAAGGCACGCGCCCGCTGTGTAGACACGAGCCCCAAGGTCGAGCTGCTGGTGTGGCGAGCTGCTTGTCGCGAGAGCTGAGTTCAACAACCAAGTCTGCCCTTCGTCCATCAAGGCTGTAGGCTGTAGCTGACATCCCTCCTCCTCCGACAAGCCACCATGACCGCGACCACTGCGCTCGAGATCCCGCTCCAGTATGCCGCCTTTCCCGTACTTTCTCGCCGAATGAGAGTGATGATGCTAATGCTGATGGCCATGACTGTACCATGCAGACAGAAGCAGGTGCCGCTGTGTGAAGTGGACCCGTCACTAGCTCAGACGTATCCGATCGTCGTGGAGCGCCAGCAGAACGTCGACATCTCGGGCCTGCAGCGCCGCATCCATGAGGGCGGCGACAAGCTCTGGGACCCTGCCCACCAGAAGGACAACGTACCGATCCAACGCGCTGGCCACGACAAGTGGGGCATTGGCAAGGTCGTGTTCATCTTCAGCGACGACTACATCAACAAGGTGTTCTTGTTCCCGTGGTACAAGCAGTGGAAGAAGGAGCTCGACGATGTGTTCCAGCAGATCGGCATCCCCGTGGAGCGTGTGATCCGATGCATCTTGGCCGAGATGCCGCCAGGCTCCGTTGTGCCGACGCACCACGACACGGGCTCGTGGGTCAGCAAGTCGCACCGCATGCACATCCCGATCGTGACCGACCCTTCGATCGACTTCTCGGTATGTTCATTCAACAGGATGCAGCGATTGATGGCCGCGTGCTGATAGGACGACTGGACTGATGCGCAGGTGGGCTTCAATGAGCAAAACATGGTGCGCACCGAATTCAAGCAGGGCAACCTGTACGAGCTCAACAACGCTAGCAAGCACCGCGTGACGAACCACTGGGACAAGCCGCGCGTGCATCTGATCTTTGACTACGTTGAGCCAGACTTCCCACTCACGCGCGTGCAGCTGACCTCGGATATGGTGCTCCACCAGACGCGCCGCACGCTGGACTTGTCCACGGATGCCGGTAGTCGCCCAGCTCCGTCGTTCATGATCATCGGCGTCCAGAAGGCCGGCACGACTTCGCTCTACGACTACATCACACAGCACGACCTCGTCGTGCCCGCGAAGCGCAAGGAGACCCACTACTTCGACTGGAGATGGAACGCCAAGCTGCCGACGATCTACTCAGCCGAAGGCGAGCAGAAGCACCTCGAGTACTACTACAACTTCTTCGAGAAGGATGTGCTTCACAAGTGTCCGTCGCTGCTGACCGGCGAAGCGACGCCGAGTTACTTACTTGGTGGCTCGGTCGTGATGCAGCGTATGCTCAAGGTCATCCCACACTGCCGCAAGATCCTCGTGGCGCTGCGTAACCCCGTCGATCGCGCGTACTCGCACTACTGTATGACCGCCGATCCGGAAGGAAACGAGGCGCAGCTCCAGAACCGCGGCTTCCACCACTTGAAGGGCCGCAGCTTCGACCAGGTCATCGCCGAAGAGATCGCGGAGCTCGAGGCGCTCGGCGTCCACAGCGACATGGGGTTCAGCGAGTTTGACGAGCGCGTGCTCAGCAAGGCGCTCACCCACACGCACGGCGGCCACTCCTACGTTGTCCGAGGTCTCTACGCTCTGCAGCTCGTCGGCTGGTTGAAGGCGTATGGCAAGGAGAATGTGTTCGTGATCTCGCTGGACGAGATGAAGGGGACTGACGGTCTCCACTCGACGATGGACCGTGTCTTCGAGTTCTTGGAGCTGCCGCCGCACCGCATCGAGGACGCCTCCGCCAAGAACACGCGCAAGTACGACCCTATTTCGCCTGAGTCGCGTGCCAAGCTCGCGGCGTTTTACGCGCCTTTCAACGCCAAGCTCAATGAGCTGCTAGGTCGTGACTTCGGATGGAACGCCTGAAGTGCGTAGCTCATAGCTCTGTATTTCTGACTCCATCTCTGCTCGTGTGTACCTACCTATTCATTCTCGCGCCGCTCGTGGCGTGGCTTTCCTTTTCAATAGAATATCCGATTCGGTTTGATCGTCAAAGCGTTGCTTCTGCAGCTCCATGCTGAGCTTGTCTTTGCTGTGCTTGGCCACGCGTTCCGCCGCCGCAACATGCTTGGCTTCGCTCTGGCACAGAAACAAGAGATGCTGCAGCTCCTGCGCCTGAGCTCGCAGGCGATCGTACTCGCCGTTGACGACCAGCTCTTCGTATCGCCGTCGCCATTCTTCCTGCTCTCGCTCCAGTTTGTCGATTTTCGCAGTTCGTTTCGTGATCTTCTCGCGCAGATACTCACAGACAGCAGAGGAAGAAGACGAAGGCGCCTGTCGCGCAGTGCGTGAGCCTGACTCGCCTTTCTCTAATCTGTCGCGCAGCACAGCGACGACGAGCTGGAGCTGCGTGAGCTCTTCTTGGGCTGTGAAGATCTTGTACTGCTCCTCCTCTTCGGGTGTCAGATCCATAATTTGTCTCTTGGTCTTCATCTCTTGGGCGGCATAGGCAGCACTCGCTGGTGTCGCTCGGTCTTTCGCCATTTTCGCTTGGAACACGCGTTTTGTCTGCACAAACTGCCACTTCCGATGCAGTGCGAGGATCTCGTCCTCCATCTTCGCTTCTTGACGGGTCAGAGTCCTAGCTTGCTCCTCAAGGCGCTGCTTTTCACCCACTAGACTCGATGATTCTTGCAGAAGCTTGCGCAGCTCGTCCTTGAGGTTCTGGATGGCAGGGTCATCGTCATCGTCGTCTTCGTTCTCCAGTTCTCGCTCCAGCTCAGCTTGTCGACTTGCTCCTTTCGCGATGGAGTGCGCCGTTCCAGGTCTCCTCTTGGCGTCTCGTTCCACTGCACTCCGCAGACAGTCCCTGACATGGATGTCTTTCTTGTTCATGGCATCAACGCGGTGCAGGGAACTCTTGACCGTGAACAGCTTTGTCTTCCAATCCGAGACGTCTTCTTGTAGCGCCATCACTTGCTCTACCAGCTCGTTTTGTTGCTGATATTTGGCCTGGGCCTTTTCAAGAAGGTAATCTTTTTCTTGACGCACAACGTGGCGTTTATCGGTGACGTACGCCTTGTCTTGGGCCTTGGCGTCGTCCCAATGAAGCCCTTCGCTTGGCTGTTGCGGTCGCTGCTTCTCACCCTTCAAGTTGCCACCGGCACGCTCAATCAGGCGTTTGCCCATCGCTTTGTTCTCGCGTTTGAGCTCGTCGTGGAACTTGCCGCGGTTGATCTGCGACGACGCCTTGTGAGATCGCCGCACAACTGCCGGTGCCACTGCCAACACACCGGGCGCCTTGGGCTCGCACTTGAGAGGCGGTTGATGGTTGAGCTGTTGGCGTCGAGCGGCGACCGCGCCACATTCCTTGCGCTGCTCGGCGACGCGCCTCGCTACCGCCTTGTTGTCCATCTCCAGTTGCTTCTCGAACTTGCGGCGATTGATCTCACTGCTGCTTTGATGCTTTTTCGCACCTGTTCGTGCTTGTGTCGAGGCTGTCGCTGGCTTTGGACGAACAGTTGACGCTGCAATTGACGGAGACCGAGTGCTGCTACCGACTCGCGAGGTCGCTGGCTGTCGAAGCTCTTCGAATGGTGGCGCTTTAGCTGTTTGCTGCTTTGGGCGTCGAATATCGGGCTCAAATTGCGCTTCGAACTGGAATCTCACCACAAGCTCGGGTGTTTGCCCTCTCGCTCCGTGGAGTGGCTTCCCTTGTCGGCTCTCCAAAGGAAGGAAATGGGTCGTCGTGAGCATGGGAGTGGAGGCCTGTGTGGCCAGCATCTCTCTCATAACACGAGCGAGCGGAAGATTTGCCTGGCCGATGAACTCGCTACGTCGAGAGTCGTCTTCGCCTTCGTGGTACACGCTGAAGAGCAGGTCGCCTTTGAGCTGGAACCATGCAGGTTGCTGATGCTGTGCACTGACGACGAGTGGCGGGGCAACCTGCAGCTGAAAAAGTCCGTCCAGACTCTGTGATTCGGTCCACACGTCCATGTTGTCATCTCCACTGGCGCATTCTCCATCGTTCCATACGGGGTTTGTCGTCTCTGAACGTAGCCGCGTCACACTCAGTGCTTGCTTACACCGCATCATTAAAGCACTCGCCTGTATGCGTCCTGGCTCACCAGCACCAGCCTCCACAAACGCCACACGCACGAATGCAGACGGCTCATCTCTGCGGTTCACGAGCGGCAGTTCCGACGCACGCACTACAAACCCACGTAGAATACCACGCTGAGGTACAGACCGATGGTTTCTTGCCATAGACGCAGCAGCAATTGGAACTCGGTGCGGCTCATAAGTCGTCGGAACGTCCGTCAGCGCCACAGATCGAGAATCATCCTCTGCTTCCTCCTCCGCTTCAGAAGCTGTGTCGTCGCCTGCAGCGAGGACAACCGGCTGTGGATATCCACTGGATCTACTGGATACAATCGGCCTTCCATCGTCATGCTCTTCCTCAGTCGCATCGTCTCTCACCTCTCGATCCTCGGCTTTCCCGTCGCCATCGCCCTCGTTGTCGTCGTCGGATCCTGGCGGCTCGATCGCACGGGAAGTCGCCCCACGACTTGGACCATTTTGCACTTCAACTACAGGCGGCTGCTCGTCTGGATTCGCATCCTCACCATCTTCTTCATCATCATCGTCACTCCCTTGTTGGCCTTCGAAGCGATAGCTCTCGTTGAGGCCTTCCCACCGCTCGTCGCCGTCGTCGTACAGCACGTAGTATCCCTGCTTGGCATCAAATTGCTGCACAATACCGGAGAACCAAGCCGTCTCATCCGTCCAGTACACATGGATGCGCTGGCCTAAGCGCTTTGCGCCCATTGCCGTCGTCTGCCATCGACTCAACTGCCTGTCACGACCATTCGAGATCCACTTACCCAATATTGAAGTGCCAACAACCCAATCTAACATATCACTAATATAGGTCAAATATCCCTATAATAGTACAATGGCTACACTAGCACCGAATCTGGTCGGGTGAATGGATACGCTGGGTGCTATTCTTACGCCTCGCAGTTAGATGCTGATCAGAATTGGAAGTTGACGAGCCCGATGGTAGCCTGAATTGACTCCTCGCTATCCCAGCAGCCAGCAGCTCGCTGTCTTCGTGACTTGGCGTCGGCTCCACGCTCTTGTCGCGGGGCTCAGAGCACGCAGGACGCCGTTGAAACGACTTGGGCCGGCCCGCAGCCACGCTCGGACCCTCAAGCTTGAGAGCTGAGCGCAGGCCAACTCACTTCGGATTTCGCGAACATCGTGAAGCCCAAGGCAATTTGGAAAAACAGGAATCGTCAGCACCCGAAGCACGGATGGACTTCACCCAGCGTATGAAGGACATGCTCTCGCCGCCGGCCGCGCCAACCGTGCGCCCCAGCGCCATGAACTCTGCTGGGCCAGCGACGGTTGTGTCGGTCGGTGGAAGTGGTGAGCTCATGCCACCGCCGCTCGACGGGGTGATGGATCTGTCGGAGCGCAAGGGAGTGCGGCGCGCGCCGATCAACGAGCAGGCCGTCGAGCCAGGAGACCTGGGCGCCATCTCACACGTGCGTGTGCCCAAGAACAACCAGACGCGCGCGATGATCACCAAGGCCCTCAAGAGCCACTACCTGTTCAGCTCGCTGGAGCAGAGCGAAGTGGACGAGATGATTGACGTCATGGCCATGGTCACCGTGCAGACTGGCGAGAACGTCATTGCTCAGGGCACGGCCGGCAACTGCTTCTACGTGCTTGAAAGCGGTGCCTGTGACATCGTCGTCGACGGCCAATTGGTGGGGAAGTACGCCAACGGCGATGCCTTCGGTGAGCTGGCGCTGCTGTACAACTGCCCTCGTGCTGCGACCATCCGCGCAACCACGGGCTGTATCCTCTGGTCGGTGGAGCGCATGATGTTCCGTAAGATCATGGCCACGACGGCGTCCGCTACCCAACTTGCGCGGGTCAACTTCCTCAAGAACGTCGAATTGCTTCAGCGTCTCAGTAACAACCAGCTCCAGAAGGTCGCTGCGGCCCTCAAGCTCCAGCGCTTCAACGACGGCGAGTACATCATCAAGCAGGGCGAGGAGGGCAACACGTTCTACATCATCGTGGAGGGCAAGGTGCGCTGCACGTCACGTGGTCTCGGCGCTGATGCACAGGAGAAGGAGCTGATGATGCTCTACCGCGGCAACTACTTCGGCGAGATGGCGCTGATGCTCAATGAGCCACGCCAGGCCAACTGTATCGCGGTCGGAACAGTAGACTGCTACGTCATGGACCGCGTCTCGTTCACCAAGCTGCTCGGCCCGCTGCGTTCGCTGATCGACCGCCAGATGCGCATCCGTGTGCTACGCAGTGTGCCCCTGCTGTCGTCCCTCACAGACGACGAGCTCGACATCCTCGCACACGCGTTGAATGTTGTCTCGTTCGAAGACAACACCAAGATCATCCAGGAGGGCGCCGCTGGTGATACCTTCTTCATGATCTCGGACGGCAAGGTCTCCGTTCGCAAATCGGGCTTTGAGATCATGCAGCTCCGCTCCGGGGAGTTCTTCGGTGAGCGTGCGCTCCTCGCGAACGAGCCGCGTGCTGCCGACTGCGTGGCCATCGGTCGTGTCGAGTGTCTGACGCTCCACCGTGATGCCTTCGAGCGTCTACTAGGTAAGCTTGACCACATCATGCAGCGTGAGATGCAGCGCCAGCAGATGATGCAGCAGGCAGTGCTAGGTCGTGTCGTGGACACTCGCGCTGCCAGCTCAACCAACGGTGCCCCGGCGGCCCCAGCCGCCAAGAAGTACCTGTTCAAGGACCTTGAGAAGATCCGCACGATCGGTACAGGTACCTTCGGCCGCGTGATCCTCGTGCGTCACCGCCCCACCAACCAGGCGTTTGCGCTCAAGTGCATGCAGAAGGCCAACATTGTGGAGACCCACCAGCAGAAGAACGTGTTGTACGAGAAGGGCATCATCTCCGAGTGTAGCCACCCGTTCATCCTCAAGCTCCACGAGACGTTTTCGGACCAGAACCAACTGTACATGCTCTTTGAGCTCGTCCAAGGCGGTGAGCTGTGGTCGCTGCTGTACGAGAAGGCCTTCAAGGTGCCCAAGGGTGTGTGCGGTGCGTTTGATCTCTCGGTCGCTCGCTTCTACGCCGCCAACGTCGCTGAGGCGCTTAACTACCTCCAGAAAATGCAGGTCGCGTACCGAGACTTGAAGCCCGAGAACCTCGTGATCGACAGTGCTGGCTACCTCAAGGTCGTGGACTTTGGCTTCGCGAAGCACGTGCCATTCTACAAGAACGGTGCGCTTCAGGAGCGATCGTTCACGCTCTGTGGCACGCCAGAGTACCTCGCGCCGGAGCTCGTGCTGAACAAGGGCCACGGTAAGGCCGTGGACCACTGGGCGTTGGGCTGCTTGATCTACGAGCTGATCGCCGGCCGCACGCCGTTCCAGCACAACGACCAGAACAAGATCTTTGAGAAGATTCTCCAGGGTCGCCAGTTCGTCAAGTTCCACGCACGCTTCGACCCGGACGCCAAGGACCTGATCCTGAAGCTGCTGGAGCCAAACCCGGCGCTGCGTATCGGCTCGCTTGTGGGCGGCATGCAGGACGTGTTGACACACCCGTTCTTCACGAACGCCAAGTTTGACTGGAACGCGTTGGTCAAGAAGACGCTCAAGGCACCGTACGTGCCCCAGATCAAGGACACGTTCGACTCGGCCAACTTCGACGCGTACCCGGAGGACCCAAACATACGCGCGTTCCACGGCACGGACGTGTTCGAAGGCTTTTAAAACCGAAAGAGGTCCAGGCGAAGACGAAAGTCGCCGCTTAAAAAAAGAATTAATAGAGATTATTCATCGATGTGTCGGTCTCGTGTGTGTTTTCAAAAATGCCGCGTAGCCTTTGGAGAAGAGCTTCTGCCGAAAGCCAGTGACTGCCAGCGGGAGCTTGCCGAGCGTGTTGGTGATATCCTACAGGGAAGGGTGTGAGAATCGTTCGCCATGTCCGAGCTGACGTGCGAAGTTTGGTTAACGTACCGCGTCGTCCATTGCGTCTTCAAGAAGTGACGAGATTTGGGCCTGAACCAGAGCACAAAGCAGCGTTGGATACTCGGTGCAGGGGGGAAAGGAAAGTCGTGGCAGTGGCAGAGATACTGTACTCGAGAAAAGGCGTAGCTGTAGTGTAACGCGGTATTTCCATCCTCATCTTGCTGCGTGAGGTCCTCTTGAGTCGCAGACTTGAGCATGGTTTCAATCAGAAGAGCCTTTGCGAGAAACAACAATAGCGATCAAAATGACATGGGGTTAAGCAACAGAGAAGGAAGCCGTACTGTATGGGCACATGCTGCCAGCATCAATGGCGTGATCCCCCATTTATTTGGTGCTCCGAGGCTGGATCCCGCTTGTACAAGCGTCACAATCGATTGAACGCACAACATCTCTCGTTCTTTCGGCTTGCGCTGTGATCGACACTGCTCTGCGTTCGAGAACCCTTCAATCTGGTAGGATAACGAGCGGAGAGGTCAGGTCTATCAGTATTCTCCACAGGTTTGTATACAGGCTGTGCGTTGTACCACAAGGTGGAGTGCCGTCCTGCCAGAAAGTGGCGTTGTGTCGTGGACGCTGAGGTACTTGCCGCGCTCGCATTTGTCTTTTACGTGCTGCTTGGGAGCCTGGAGTTGCTGTCGGATAAGCTCGGGATCACCAGAGCGAGCAGCGTGCCACAAGTTCTACGAGCCGCAGTGAGAGACACAGCATCTTTGGCATAGCGAAAACACGCACACTACGTACATCCATTGCAAGCTGGATCGAGGCATTCTTGGCCAAAGCTCGAGGCAGTCGACCTTGAAAATCCTTGAATTTCGACCACTCGCTCCACTCAGCGTCCCAGCGACTCAGGAATCGAACGATCTCTTCTAACCCGCGAGCAGCTACAGCAGAAATTGAGTCCACTGTTCTGCTTCCAGTATAATAGAAATCGGAATTGGGACCAACCTGCAATGTGAAGAGCGCACCCTCCAGTCTTGTCGGCGACTGTTGCGTCGCAGCCTTGCTCGAGTAGATAGCGTGCGATGCTTGTATTTCCAGCATGTACAGCCGACAGGAACGGCGTGCACTGTTCGTCATCGCTGAGCTCCAGTTTGGCTCCATGTGCACACAACAACGTGGCTAGCTGCACTCCGCTGGTGTTCACGTGGCTTGCGTGGGCTGGGTCACCAAGAGAGTCCGTGTATAATGGCTTTTGCATTGCGACGAGATGCAGAGGGGTTCGGCCATGCTGTGAGCGAGCGTTGATATTTGCCCGATGCCCAAGCAACTTTTCAGCGATCAGCAAATGCTCAGGAGAACCTAGAGCCGCACAATGCTAAAGAATACAAGCGTAGTTGCAGCCATTGACCAACAAATATGGACACACAATCTGACGTACGTGCAGTGGTGTCCATCCATCGACGTCACACGCATTTACTTCCGCTCCTTGGTCGATGAGAGCCTCCACGGCTTCGACATTTCCATACATCGCCGCTTTGTGGAGCGACGATCGTAGTCTCGCTGAGCTCCCTGGAGCCGAGCGCCCTACGTCACCAGTACTCCCACTGTGTTGCAACTTGGTCATGAACTGCACGCTGAGTCCAAGGGCTGGTGGACGGTGCGGCGAGCCATCTTTTCTCGATCTCGGCTCTTGACGACACGCGAAGCCGACTCGATCAGCGTCTTCAAGCAGTCTCCACAGCAGCGACTGCGTTGCCTTGGAGCGCACGAGAGACGCGAGGCGATCGACGTCCTCTCTGCCAAGCTCCTTTGCGAGTCCCAGCTGCGTGAACCAGATCTCGATCGCTGCAGTGTTGTCAGCTATCGTCGCGTAGTCCAGCGCACTACGATCGAATTTGTCTAGTTGTAGACAAAACAACGTAAATGGCCAGTGAGAAGAATCCAACACCGTGACTGAGCGACGTGAACACTACGGGACCTTTTGAGAGAAGAAGGCGAGAATGCCGCTTGGTTGTTCTGCGGAGGCGCTCGCAGGAGTGGAAGAGTGAAGCGGATGAGTTGATTGCACTCTGCAAAATAATAGCATCCACAATCAGTCTCGAAAACCATATCGATAGCAGAATCGGGAGACTCACGTAGTGTAAGAACGATCGCTTGTGGTGGTCGTGGGCTTGGATGATCTGCAGATATGCCTCCGCCACAGCGCCGTCGGATGCAGTCTGCAGCGATCTCACGCTCGGTGCCACCCACGAGGTGTCAGCGTCCTGGTTCATTCGTCGCCAGCTACCACACAAACCGTGTCAGTTAGTTCAGTTTGATGCCTGTGGAGAGGGAGGGAGGGAGGCCATAATACTTGTCCAGTCGGCGCTGTTTCTGTTCGATGTCCTTCACTTTGGTTTCGATTTCGAGTGCGAAATAGCAGTTGATGAACTCAAATACCACCGCCTGGACGCGAGAACTATTCGCCATGGCAGCGTAGTGGTACACTGTGCGTCCGTCGGGATCACGGGTCTCCAGCACCTCAGTCGGTGTCATTTGGCTCAGGAGCTGCGACAGTAAGCCCACATCTTCAGCAACGGTAGCGTGGAATAGCGGTTCCTTGGGCATGCGAGGCGCGAACATGCGCTCGTCGGCCCTAGACGGTGGCCACGTGGCTCGTGATCGTCAGTGAAGTGCCTTCCGTCCTCAAAATTAGGCGCCTTCACCTCTTCCTTACCTTCGCTCTGGCTTCCCACGGGCCTCTTCTTCTTCTTCTTCCTCGTCGTGGCCATACAAGTCGTCGATGTCTGCCTCTCCGTGGCTTCCGGTACTCTGTGTCTCTCCATTATCGTCTTCATCCGAGTCCATGCACGCAAATTCGGCCATACTGTCGTCGTCGCTGCTTTCTTCGCACGCTTCAACTGCAGATTCCTTGGCTCGTTGCTCCTTCGCCTCCCTTTCACGCACCGCTAGCACATGCGGCGTGTCGCTCTGCATTTCGCTGAGCTTTACCTCTTTCTTCTCCTGTGCGCCTGCTTGCTTGTTGCCACTCGAGTCGTCAGGGACGTCGTCTATACTCCCAGCTTTCGCCAGGGCTTTTAGCGACAATGGTGCCGGTCTCTTAGCTGCAAAGGCGCCAGGCGCTCCCAGAGCGTCCCCACCATCTAGCCCTGGTGTTGTTGCAGTTGCAAACGCCGCTAATGCCGAGATCTCGCCCGGCTTCTTCACGGGCGACAAGCCACGTGACTGGCCACTGCTCTTCACAGAGACATCCCCCAAAGCTCCGAGCGACGCGAGCGGCTTCAGCCCACCGAGCACCAATGGCTGGGGGCGCGATGGTTCACTCACAGGCTCATTCAGCTTCTTCGCGAACGCTGCGAGCGCCGACGGTGGCGTCTTCGCCGCTCCGCCCAGCGGCTTCAGCGGCGTCATGTTCAACTCCAGAGACGTTACCGACGCTCACACAGTCCTCTATTCAGGCTATTGAGGAGTGATGGTAAATCACTTCAACATGGAGAATCTTATGTTGCAGGAAAGAAGAGATGTATGTTGCAGATTGGCCCCCGACTCTTCGCGTGGAAATCCAAGGAAAACGAAAATGACGCGGACGACGATCGCCGGGCAGGCGGCGTCTAGCGGTGCCGCCGCTGCCTCCGCAAAGCGCGCGAGTCGTGTGAACGCTGCGGCATCCCCTGTTGCAGACGCGGGCGAAGACGACGCGCTCGCGGAGCAATTCGCGCGGGAGTTCAGCGCCGTTTTGCGGCAGGTCAAAGAGGCCCAGCGAGGAAGCGGCGACGTCGACACGCCATTCAGCGCAGATAACGACATACAGGCGGAACGTACGCCCGTGGCTCACTATGGAGCCATCAGCCAGAGGCTTCTACTGCTGGTGCGGCGACTTCTGCACCGCACGGACGAGCTGGCGATGGCCAAGAAGGCGCTTCTGCTGCTGTCGTTCGGCGACAAGTTCGCCGCTGTGTTTGAATTCATCGCCGCTGACAGGTATTTCTACCAGCGAGTGCTTGGAATGTGGCGGCGTGACAGCACAAAGCAGAAGAACGAAGTGTACGTGCAGGCGGCGTACGGCGCGGCGGTGTGCCAATTCCAAGCCGCGAAGCGAGCCGACGTGTTTGTGCGGTTTCCCGGGACGCTGGAGAAGCTGTTGGTCTCGTTGCAAGGCCTTCGCCATGGCATGGAAGTCGCTGTGCAGCTGGAGCGAGCGACGCCGCACCAGTACGCGTGGCTGCTGCTGAATGGCTCGGTGCTCATGTACTCAATCGCACACCCGCTCCAGATCCTGGGCTTTGAACGCGAAGTCGTGGCGTACTTCAAGTGGTGTCTACTGTGTCTCGAGTCGACCGTCATGCTCAGCACGACCAAGTACATCTTGTGGCGTCTCCAGATCTACAGCGACGTGTGCGATTGCTTGGAGCGCATGGCCACGAAGAGTCCCAAGAAGACGGCGAAGCATCTTCAAGCAGCTCTGGCGTGTGCGGAGCACGCTCTGCAAGCAGTGAAACGCCTTCGAAAAGAAGAAGAACTCGATCTTCCGCTCCCTTTTCATGTGGTCGCAACGCTTGCAGAAGCCGATGCGATTGTCGGTATGCTGGTCGCGAGAGCGCAATCGCTGAGTAAGGGCGAGTTCTTTGGCCGCAAGGTGATTGAAGGCGCCTCTGCTGCGTCCGACACTCGATCTTGCTTGCGATTGATTGTGGACGCGCTGGAGAAGGCTGCCGAGCTACCTGCTGACAACACTGGTGTCTTGGAGCTGTTCACGTTCGGGGTGGAGACAGTGTTGCCAGTTACGCAATCAGACAGCCCAGTCGTCGACGTGAGCGCACAACTCCCACTCCCGTTCCTTTTCGTGTTGATTCGCCATGCGTATCGACTGCATCGGCTCGAAGATGCAGCAGTTCTTCTTGAACGTGCGAAGAGTCGTGTCGCTGTCCTCCAATCTACCCACGGAATCAAGCTAGAGATGCAAATCTACGACGCATTGCTTGAACTGGACAAGCCAGAGGTGGGTGAAGACACGACTGACGTCATCACCATCAAGCCATCTCACATGGAGCCCATCGAAGCCGTCGCTCAAGCAATCAAGAGCTTTGTGCGACACACTCGCGACGCGTTGACGACGCCAATGCGCGACTTCCTTCAGTCTGTGGCTCTTCGAGTGTGGTGCGAAGGCGGCGTCAAAGTCATCCAAGAAATGGATGACTCACCAAAGCTGTGTGACACAGGAACTGACAGACACGTCCTCATCCGAGGCATCGCCTTGATCGAAGCCGTGTACACGACGCTTCACAAAGTCGAGTTTGACGATCTTGTCTTGCTCGGCGAAGTGTGTATGCGTCTCTGCCTGCTTCTCCAGGTGCGCAACGATCGACGCAAGGCGATCCGTGTGCTGAGTGACTACGTGACACTCGTTGACAATCATCGCGACAGCATCGCCAACACGACAAATCATTTTAGCTCACGCAGCGACAACTGCGGTCGCTCTATCGCGTATGCCACGTTTTCGTTCGAGGTTGAAGCCCCCGGTGCCGCGTCCGATTGCCAAGCGACTGAGGCTGGGCTCGAATCGTCCCGTCAAAGGGTCGGGGTCCAAGGCACAGGTTCCCAATACGGCGGACTGTATCAAGAACTGGCCTGTCTCCAAGTTGACTGCTTGCTGCTGCTTTTCCAGTGTGAGCTCGAGGAAGCAAGTGTACTGGACACAATCGATGCGGCTTTGGCTACCCCCGGCGCCATGGAACGAGTGTCGCGCCGACCGACTGCAGTGGTCATCATGGAAACTGCGCTGAAAAAAGAGTACAAGAAGAACGCCTACGCTCGTGTGCTCCTCAACGTTCAGCTTATGCGGCAGCGTGTGCAAACGCCAGAGCAAAGGCTCGAACTCGCTTCGGAATGCTTCACACTGCTTCGTCAGGTCGAGGTGCAGGAGCGAGATCTGCTCAAGAATGTTGAGTCTGGAGTCTCAACCATCGTAGAGACAGCTACGCCTCGTGCGCCTCGAATCATCATGCGCAGCTCGAGTGCGATCTCGGTGGAGGTCGTTCCGTTCAAGGCTGCTACGGCAACCGCGCGGAGACGCACCATCGCGTACTACATGGTTTTCGCCAAGCCGTCCGGCGCCGGCACGGCGGTCTCACTCAACAACTCGGATTATCCTGGCACTGGCGAGCCGATCTACGCGCCGGTCTTACACGCCACCGTTTCTGGATTAGCGCCCAACACCAGCTACGTCTTTGCCATCGCTGCGTTTGATGAGCTGGGTGAAGTGGTCGAAGGCATCGGTGCCACGACGAAGCCGGTGGTTGCCGTCAACCCACTTCCTCTCGCAGCATGCTACGGGTATCTTGCTCAAACCTGTTATGAGCTCAAGCTCATGGGCCCTGCGCGACAAGCAGCCGTGCAGGTGTACAACTATGTTACCTCCAGGGCGTGTGAAGACCGACCAGGATGGGCAGCCAACTTTTTCTACCGCCACTCGCTCAAGAGAGACGTGATCGCTCGGTGGCCAATCCCGCTTCTCAACCTCGCTGTGCAAAGCATCTTCGTGCTGTGCGACGAAGAGATTGGTGACAGTCTCCGCGATGGACGGCTCGTGAGTACAGGGAATATCCTCCGACCAAAGCAGATCGCGGTGGAAGAAGCCAGCAAGATGATCGCGATCGGTCTCGAGATCGCGTGTGCTGCTGCCGACCACGAACAGACCCGAGCGCTGTGCTTCAAAGGCTACCGTGTTCTGCTGCCTCTCCTCCACTTGGACGACGCCAATGCGCTCACGTTTGCGGCCTTGGCCACGTACTACCAGGTGAGTGGGACTGTTCTTGTTGGCCACAATGGATGTGACTAGTTGAGCTAACAGGTTTGACCGTAGGCGTTGTGGTGTATCCCTGTCGTATCCTGGGACACTGACACTCGCAGCGTCGCCGCTCGAATCGCATTTGAATTGCTGAAAATTGCATGGCGCCATCGCCACGTCGCGAGTGCAGTCCTTGAACAAGTCTCCAAGCTGAAAACCCTTGAGAACACCCTTGAGAGTCATCCACCTGAGGTGTTTCCCAGCAACGAATTGAGTTCATTCCTCGACTCGATCGCTCTGGCTGAATGCGCGATTGGCCAGCCGGTGGATGCATTGACACCAGGATCTCGACCGACGACGGCAGCCATAACTCTTCCGGTTTCAGGAAAGGCTGCGCCACCCGCTGCTACGGCGGCAAAAGCTTCCACCGACAAGCCGCCGACTTCCGCACAGCCGCCAACGCCCGAGCTACGAGATGGAGAGCTTCCTCGCCTTCGTGATCTGGTCGTGCAGTCCAAACTCAGTCTGCGTGAAGCGTTCAATCTTCTAGAACCGTTCGTCAAGGCTCATCGCGACAGTCTGGAAGTGTTTTGCAAGATCTGCCAGAGTGCGATCACGTCTGGGGATGATGCAGCGGTCGACGAGTGGCTTCCTCGGATCAAGATCAGCGGTCGATTTGGAGCCGAGTTCAAAAGCTTCCTCAAAAGCGTCGGCCTTGAGACCCTTCTGCCTGAGCCTGCACCTGCCTCTTCAGGGCAGCCAACACCGTCAGCTCCAACGACAGCTCGCTCTTCGGCCAAGACACCGCGAGCGCCTGAGCCAGTCGCAGTTGCAGAAGCAACACTCTCGCCTCGAGACGCAGTCGTGGAGCCGCAGTTTGGAGAAGACGACGAGTATCTGTACATGTGGTGCGGAGAACTCTGCCTCATCCTAGCGAAAATCCTGGTAGGGGGGTGGGAGACCGTGGCGATATCTTCATGCCGTCGTACTAACCACTCTGGATGGTCCTGTAGATGAAAGAGATCGCCCACCATCGAGCGCACCACGATGACGCTGACATCACGCGCGGACCGACATACGACTACTCGTTCCATATTCTGAAGGACGCTGGTGGCGCCGCTCCAAGAACTGATCGCCACGAAATGCTACTGGAAGCGGAGATCTCCACCAGCCCATCGGGAGATGGAAATGCCGAGGCACCACAATCCAGTCGAACGGAAGACAAACCCGTTGGTGAGCTTTTCCACCAGTTTCTCAATCGAGCCGCGGCTGCCTGTCGCATGTTCGTCCTCGCGAAGGCTTGGCAGGCTTTGCAGACCGCGGTGCAGCACGTCGCGAAAGCGATTTGGCTGTTGTGGGCGTCTCCCGACGACTTTGCTGTAGGCGGTCAGCTAGCGATGTCACTCGACACCCTGACGGCATGCACGGACTCGATTCTGGATATGATCGAATACGTCACGTATGCCATCAAAGACGAGCAGAGTGGGAGAGTGGCCACGACAGTATCGCCTGGAACGCAGGATTTGCACACGACGACGGCCAGCAGTGTCCGCAATGCCACCCTTTCCCTCGCGTCGACGACTGTTGTCGTCTCAGCCATGAGCTCAGTGAACGCCGACCAGACGTGGATCTCGAACCTTCTCGAATTCGTCGTTCAGGCGCTGTTGGCTGCCAAGCAGTGGCACAAACTCGTACACGTGGGCAAAAAGTATCACCTTCTCAGTGGTGGGAGCTCCCGTTTCTCCGAGAAAATGGTCTCGGTCGTGGTTTTCGCACAGCAACAGTACCTGGCGGAGCAAACCGCACTTCTTGAGTCAGCTCAAGCGTCGTTGGCGTCATTTGTGAAGTCGTTTCACGACGCGGAGGCCAAGAAGAAGAAGAAAAAGTCGCGCCTGGTCGTGGAAGAGGTCCTCACTCCAGAAGAGATCGAATTCCGGAGCAAGAAAGACTTGATGGAGCAGGAGATCCAAGGGCTCGCCCACGAACGAAACGCACGTCAGCACGAGTTGGACACGGTCCAGCAAATGCACGATGTTGTCACGCGGTCCACGAACAAATGCACGCAGGCGCTGGATTCCTGCCACGATCTTGTCGAAAAATACCGCATCCATGGAGACAGCGTTGTCAAGACGCAGCAAGTTGTCAACGCCTTTAAGCACTGTGTGGCGCTTGCTGGACAGAAGCGGCAGCGGCGAGTGGCTGGGAAGGCATTGCAGGAGCTCGGAGATTTCCTGTGGGAGCGTGGGGAAGTGAAGGCAGCTGTGAAAGCGTGGAATGAGGCAATCGACAACGCGTTCAACGCACTCCACTCCACCACTTGCTGGCGCGAGAT
The DNA here is from genome assembly GCA_023334995.1 of Pythium sukuiense. Classification (NCBI taxonomy): domain Eukaryota; phylum Oomycota; class Peronosporomycetes; order Pythiales; family Pythiaceae; genus Pythium; species Pythium sukuiense. The sequence goes on from JAADVL010000016.1 coordinate 41,379, forward strand.
CCTTGGGAATAACTGCGACGACGACAAGGAGCAGTTGAGTGATGCGTGGATTGAAGGCGAAGGGCTCTGGACTTGTCTGGAGAGCTGTATCGCGATCAAAAAGCTCATCCTACACGACTCGTCCTCGGCAAACACGTCCACGGTGGAGCTGGCGCGAATGGCTGCGGCTGCGATTACACGAATCGTGACGAGGTGTTCTTTGCCACTTCCAACGCGAGGATGCTTGTACGGTACTTTCCAAGCATTCGGCCAGGTATGGCCCGGGCGTGAGCTTCTCGCCGACACAGAACGACTGGATGCGACTCGTCTCGGCACGACTTTCGTCGTCGTGATCCAGATCTTGCTTCAATACGAGCAACCGACTGAGGCGATGCCGCTCATCATGGGATATGAATACCTCGCTCGCCAGATAGTCGAAGATACCAACCACGTCGCGAATGCCCTTCGTCTTCGCATGGAGGCGCTCACACAATGCGGACGATTTCACGACGCATTCGAAGCACTTGCGAGTCTCTTGATCGGGGTATCCTTCGAAGGGCAAGATGCCAAGCCGACAGCCGTGAATGCTCTGGTCGACAAACTCCAATTCCATGATGACAAACCCCTCAAAGACTCGGCCAACAGCATTGTCGTCGCCTGGCTCACGGCATTCGATTCCTCGCAGGTCTATGCCGACTTGTTGGCGCACCACTACAAATATGAAACAGCGCGGATGGTTCTCGTGTCGACGCTCAAGCTGATCGCCGCGCTGACGCTGCGAGAGCCGATCGAGGAGGAGGCAAACTCAACGCTCCGCCAAGTTGCTAACAAGGCTGCTGCCGCGTTGGGTACATTGTTCTCCCAGTCAGTTCATGAGCCCGAAGCCCCTGGGGGCGACGCTACCTGGGAGGCTCTGGAGGTGATCCACGCTCGTGCTCAGCTTCTTTTGTCCCAAGCCATCGTCGTATTTGGTTGTGGCCAGTGGGTCCCAGCCCAAGATCTTGCGGCTCAAGTCATCCAGCAAGTGGCGGAGTATCGGAAAGTAGTCGAGGGCGCGTTGACTCCTAGCAGCCAGCTCTTGCTCGACCATCGTGTGCCGAATCTCGTCGTCCTCAAGACTTCAACACTGGCCGTGCGCGCTCGCTTGATTGCTGTCAAATGTGACTTGGCCAACGGCGCTTACCAGGCAGCAATTGACCAAGTGAAAGTTGCCGTCAAAGAGGCCCGCTTGCATGGTGAGCCGCTGCACTTCGTGCTCCAGTTGGAGTTGCTGCGCGTACAGGCCCTGGTCGTCCTTGGTTACAGTTCCACTGCGTCACGCGAACTCGTCCGATTGCACGAGACCTTCATGAAGACCCATTCTCAGGAGAGTGAGGCGTTTGTTCAGCTTCTTCGCATGCAGGCAACGTTGCTTCGCAACGAGGCGATGGAAGGCAGCGGAACTGCTTCCAAATTGGGCCAGGCGTTGGCCGTGCTCACACAAGCCGAAGCCAGCTTGGACCGTTTGTTGCGACGCGATGGATGGATCGGCGTTGATGTGGCGGCCTCGAACGAGAAGCGACTGAGCCTGTATCACCCGTGCATTCCCACGTTTGTGCACCTGAAAACCGAGATTGCCCAGGCATTGATGGAGACGCCAGAGTCGGACGTGAACCAGCGCTTGCAATATCAGCATCGCGCTCTTCTGGCCATCGAACTTGCATTGCGAGCCATCGACCACTCGCACAAATCGCTGACTCCGATCAAGGCCAAGCTGCTCTTTCTTCAGGGCTCGATCCTGAAGACATTGTTGATGAACAGCGGATCGACACGAGACACCGAGGGAACCTTCGCACAGTGCACTACTGCATTGACGTCTTGTGTGGAAGAAGCGATTCGTGTCGAAACTGGTGGTCACGATCGTGAGGTATCGTGCTTGGCTCTGCTTGAGTTGGTCGATCTATATGGCGCGAAGATTATCGTCAACAAAGAATCCGAGCACCTGCAAGCCGCTTTCCATTACCTGAACCTGGCGCTCACCATGCGATCGTTCCACCAAGTGCTCTTCAGCTCGCTTGAACTTCAAAGCGGATCACTGACGAACGCTGACAAGTTGCCCATGTTCGTCGCAGCGGCCATTCTCTCACAACAGCCTCCAGCAAATGCACCCTCGGGGGAGCCGGTGAAGCCAGCGCCAGCGAGTAAGGGTGTCCCGCCCCAACCAGCGGCAACCGATACAAGTAAGATGGCCGCTAGTGTTGACGCGCAGCGTGTCGTCAACTACTTCGTCAAGATCTTGCACGAAAAGGAGGTCCTCCCTGCGTGTACGACCCTGCAGCAAGACGTCGCAGTGTTGCTCCACGCGTTTCTGGTGCAGAACCACTCGTCGTACCCCAAGATTTGCTGTCTGTCGAGCTTGCCACCAGTCCCTCACCATGACCCCGAGATCAAGGCTGGACTCATCTGCGCTCACTGGAAACGCGAACTTGCGCCTGCGTTCAGTGAGCATCCGTTCACTCTATCTCTTTTCTTCACACTTGGGACGACTCGCATTGAAATGAACACGGACACGGTTGCGGGTGATAACCTTGACGCGGTTCAGCAACGTAACGAACTCTTCGCGACGGCACCGCTGCTGAGCAAGCGGACGGGGGTTGTCGAAACGGATCTGGTGCTCATCAGGCAACAACTCAGCGATCTCCGCATTCAAATGGAGGATGAAGAGTCGCTCGTCACCGATCGATCTGCTTTCCCGACCATTCTCAACCGAATCCTGCGTGAAATACAGCTTCTCTTGCACGCTCCGAAGCCAAAGTCGAAGGTCCCCGATACTCGAAAACAGGATCACGACGAATCTGAACCGCAAGTCGATGCAGACGCGAAGTCGAAGACGAGCGTAGAGGATTGCTTTGGACTCGTCATCGCTGTTGCTTGCACGCTCGACGCCGTGAAACTGCTGGAAAGCTTCCTTCATCCTGAACGCGGCGTCCACAATGCTGTCGACAGCACGATCTGCTACTTCCTCCGCGATGTGCTCGACAACTAGCCGCAACCGGGCCCCGACTCAAAGACACGACCTGTCACGTTGTAAGAAAGTAAAGCGCCATATTACCTTGATACACGAGTACCTCTAACGCGTTCATTCATCCGCGGACAGCGGGTGTGCCATGCGGTGGTAATACTCGTTGAAGTCGAAGCGCACCATGAGACTCGACAGCGCATGTGAATTCACCTGCGCGGTGGATGTCGAATGCTTGCGGAGCAGCTCCAGTAGTGCGATGACGTGCCCACTGAAGTTGGCGTCGACTCGCTTGAGCTCTGCATTTATGCTGCGGAACGCAATCTGGAACTTGCTTGATGATGATGCATCCGATGCATCGTCTTGGAGAGATGATCCCCACGTACCCTTCGAGAAATAAAAAGAAACGATTAGAGAATCAACGTAAGCAATTCACCATCGCCACTCCAATGTTTGCTCACCCGCTTCGTGTTGTTTTCGACTTGGCGGCGATGCTCTTGCAATGAGTTGAGCTTTTGCATAGCAAGGGTACACAGGCTGTCTTGCGAGCGGCAAAACGTGAGGACCTCAGCGAAGATCTGCTTGAGCTTCAGATAGATCTCGCGCATCGTCTCCGTCATAAAGCTCTACGACAAAAAGACGTCGAGACGTTAGAGTCTTGGGCCACGGAACATATCCAGCACGGTACTTCACTTTTTCCTTGATGGCTTGGACGTAGTCTTCGTGGCTCTTGATGAGCGAGTCCAAGTCTTTCGCAGACTTGATGTTCGTCTCGAGTTGCTGCCACGACGTCTCGAGGACTTCAAACATGACGTAGTTGTGAAGTGTCGTCGTGAAGTGGATCATCTCGGATCGCATCATCTGGCACTTGTGGATACTGGGTCGAAACAGAGGGAGGTCTTTCTACTCCAGATCGCGCATTAGCTTTGCGTGGTGGACAGTGAACATTACCTGGGGACACCTACCTTGATGATGTGCTCGAGATGCATATCTTTGCTCCAGGATGTCGACAGCGAGTGCTCGACGCGCTTCAATAACCACAGAAAGTGGAAGATCATCTGGTACTCCTTCATGGCGGCGTCGTTGATGATGGTGTTGATTGGTGAAGGGACTTTGTAGTGGAGTGAGAAGATGTCCCAGCCCAAATCACCAGCTGAATGGCGCATCAACTCAACATCTAGCCGCGCGAGGATATCAGCAGACTACACACAGCAAGATATCTCAGCATCACACCATCGTCCTCAGCTGGAGTATAACGTACCTCGAACTTGGCGTTCGACGCATTCAAGGCGGTCTCCAGCACATTCACAAGATTGTGACGGTGAACTCCTCGCGCGATCTTGGAGAGTTCCGGTTGCAGTAGATCCATCAAGTATTGGATGAAGTCGCCCTGGAATAATTGCAAGAAGATTGTGAGCGGTCGTAAGCTGATTCATTTCGTAAATCCTTTCAAAGTTTACCTGGCCGAGGAGCATGTATCTTCGGAGGGCACGACAGTGGTCGAGAAGATGGAACTTCTCGGTCAACGTCCGGATGAGGTACTGGTTTGTGCTCACGGACACATCCTCGATCATGGTCTCCAAACTGGAAAGCTGCGTGAAGCGCACTCCATTCTCTTCGAAGTCGATGGTCGCACTCGCCACATTCAGCTGACTGCTCTGGAAACGGGCATCCATGATCCAGTCGGTGTTTCCACAGCAATGGCGGATGAAGTTGATGCTCTTGCCGATGACGAGAATTTTGCGCGCGAGTTCACTGCTCGAACAAGAAGCTTTAGTCAGAAATTGAAGAGAGCATAGCGATCTGGCGTGCCTACTCACGCAGAGATGAAGTTCGGGAGCATCTCAGGCTTCAGATGGTACTTCTGCCGCCATAGCTGGTCATCGGAAACGTTTGCTTGTGCAACGACGAAAAACTCTTGCTGTGAACAAAACGTGGTAAGACCAACATCCAAAAACACGATAGCGAGGTGGTGGACGTACATGTGTGTCATCCAACTCTCCTTCGAAGACCCACCGACGAATCATGCGAAATATTGGTGCCGCGACAGCCTTCAGCACGTTTTGGACGTATTGACGCACCCCTGGGTCGCCGTGGAGCACGTGGGAATGGATCGCAGACGCGAGAGCACCACCTCGCAGTCCATCGACACTGTCAATCAGCCGCGCAATGAGGCGTAGTTTTTCCAAAGGATCCTGGACCCAGACAATGAGCTTCCGAAGGGTGAGGTCGCTGACACCACTGCCTTCACGCTTCGACTCGGCGTCGTGGTCCACTTGAGCAGAAAGCACAGCCACAAGGCGGAAATAATCCGACAACTCCAGGCTCAAAGCATGGCAAAAGCTTTGACCAACCTGTAAAAGGATCAGGAACGCCATGAGACAATATCTCGAGATGGCCACGCCAGTCAAAGGAGGTTCTTACCACGCCGAAAGACAAGTTTTCACGGTAGTGGCGCAAATATTCGCTGATCTTGCGGTAGAACCAGCCCAGTTCGCACAGCTTATGGATCAGCTCTCGCATTGCTGCGTGAAAGAAAATGAAATGACTGTCAGTGCATCAGAAAATCCGATTGCCCTCACATCATGAGATGACTTACGGGTTGGAACGCCTGCGTGTCTCGTGATCTGGAATCGATCCGCCGCCGTATCAAAGTAGACGTGCTTGGAGTCGATAGCTTGCATGGCATAGAGAACGTCCCGCAGAAGAACTTCTTCTGGGATGTCGTCGAAAGCGGATGCACGAAGCGACGAGAAGCTGGCAGCAGTGTTGGCACTGCCTTCTCGCGGCGTCGCTGCAGTTTTAGCCGCGTTCTTGGCTGCGCTGGATCCTGGAGATTTCCGACGGGGCGACGAGCGACCAAATCCGCTTTGCGGTTGAGCAGCGATGCCCACTGCAAACTTGAACGAATCTTCCAGCTGATGCACCAGCTCCAGTCCTCTGGTTGCAGCGGATCCTGGACGTGAGCCTGCGGCAGAGCCGTGGCCATCCACTTCCATCGGAACTGCGCCTCCCTGTCCAGCAGCTGTAGCGATAGTAGCGCTTTGGTTGGGGAGCACGACGCCTCGAGTCGACGCCGACAGTGGTGGTGGGATCGAATACATCAGCCCCTCGAGTAGCTTGAGCGTTTTCCTGTCGAGTTCAAACCACACACACAGTCAAATAGTCTGTCAGGGAAAGGTGTGCAGTAGATACTGCGACTACAAAGACTCACCCGCGCATGTCATCGCCTACGAGCTTGTAAAAGCGAGAGTAGCTCTCTTGCAACTGCGTCTTGGCTCGGGGTGGATCCGCATAGTACATACCACCGCGCTCATCAATGCGCTTAGCCATCTGACGCAGGACGGCGACCTACGCAGCCAAGCCAATCAGGAGCATCAGCATCAATCAACTCAGCGCCTGGAAGGTAGAAGGTGCAGTAACACGACGTACCGGGTCGATGGCCATGGCTGTGGGCGTGGAAGCGGCGTCTGCGAGCCGCGTGACGACGCGCCGCGTCAGCATAGGCGTCGGTCGCTTCAGGAACTGCTTCATGAGGTCGTCTACCAGCTTGTCAAAGTTGCCGCGCGACCGCAAAGTCGCCAGCGTTGACGATGGCGACGAGCGGCGAGGCGACGCGGCGGAAGAGCGGCGCGTCAGCGACACAGCAGCTGCAGACGCCGTGGAGAGCGACGACACAGACAGCGGAGACGTGGACGCTCTGTAGCTCGTATACGCTCCAGGCTCGAGCGGCGGTGGCGGTGGAGGAGGAAGCGAGTCCAAGTTCAACGACGGAGGACGGTACGACTCAGCTCCGGATCCAGCGCCAGACGCCATTGACACACCGCCCGGCGGGATCACGACATTGTGGAGAGAAGACGATGCACTGGCACTGCGTGATACCGATCCGGAGCTCGGACGTCTCTGTAATGGAGCGCCAGAGGCAGACGACTGCGCCGAGAACATGGACATGGAGCCCGATCTTCCGGCTGTAACGTCGGCTTCTGAGCGCCCCACGATGCCACCGACACCACCACGGGACGAGGAGATGCTGCTGCTTCCAGCGGACTGGTTGCTACTGTCGCCGATGCCCGCGTGCATGTCGGAAGGCCGCCGCTTGGACGGCGCGCGCGGCGGATTGCTGCGATCCATGTTTCCCTTTCTCGGGTTTCCAGGCGCCCGGGATTTTTTGGCGCGCTCTCTGCGTACTTAAGAGTGCTTCAGTCGAACTTAACCCAGGACGTAAACTACCTGGTTGCGAAAGTTACTGAGAATATTTCAAGCGAAGATTACGAAGAAACATCCGAATTTTTGGAGACCATTCATTTCGTACTTTACCGAACCACCTTTCCCATTTTCGGAAAAAAGCGCGAAGAGCTACGCTACACCATCTTGTGAGCGTGACGACCCCTGCGTCGAACGAACGAGCCTTCGAAATGGGTCCACGCGGAGCGGGGCGCCGCCTCAACGACCAGGAGCGCATGGAGATCCTGGAGATCCTGTCGCGAGAGGCCAAGGTGAAGAACGTGGATCTGGCCAAGCGCTACGGCGTCTCGGAAGGTGCGATCCGGAAGCTCAAGCAGATCAAAGACTCGATCCGTGATCGGTACGTCACGGGTAATGAGCACAACCGCGACAAGCGCAAGCGCGGCAGCTTCGTGCGCAACGCCAAGTTCGAGCAGGAGCTGTATGAGTGGATCTGTCGCATGCGCGAGACCCAGGCGTACCAGCTCATCCCGCTCACGCAGACGGCAGTGCGCCAGCAGGCCATGCTTCTAGCGAAGAAGTACGACAGCATGGCCACGTTCAAGGCGTCCCCTGGCTGGTTCGCGCGCTTCTGCTCTCGCCACCGGCTTGATCCGCCAGCGCACCACGCTGCGCCTGCTGCTGCTGATCCGAATGACATCACGCTGAGTGCCACCACGGCTGCAGTGGGTGACACCGTGCCTGGAGGCCCTCTCGCGTCGGCTTACCAAGTGGATGCGACGCTGGCAGCGAGCACTGACTCTGCCGTTGTCGCTGCAGAAGCATCTTTAGTTGCCGCCGCGTACTCGAATGGATTAGCGGCCGAAGCCGTTGCTGAAGCAGTGCAAGCCCAGTTGATGGAAGCGTCAGTTGCAGCGGCTGCGGCTGCTGCTGCTGCTGCAGTGCCGTCCGTGGCAGCGACGGTGGCTAAGGGCATTGAGGACGAAGGGCAGATCGAACCGAAGACCGAGGATGTGAAGCCCACTCCAAAGACCGCGATGCCGACGGAAGACGAGATCTTCAGCCTAGGCTTGTAGGGTCACTGGACCTTGTCATGTGTACCGAATTGAATTTATGTGGCAATCAAAAATACGATTTGTCCATGCAAGATACGTGCCGTTCTTGCCCTCTCTTGCGAGAGTTGAGCCCCGAGCACGAGATTTATCAATCAAGCAGGCAGATACAACTGAAGCTAACGACCTATGGGCACCAGTGCGCCATTTAGGCGGTGTACAGGTGGATCGCAGGCTTGCCCGGCGTCGCCGTCTCGAGCTTCTTCTCATCGACGTTCGGGATCTCCTCGTTGATGTAGTAGAACGACACGTCCTGGAGTTCCAGCGAGCGCACGATGTAGAGCTTGCACGACTCCAGCACCGCCTTCTGATCGTACGGCATTCTATGTCACAGAGAGAGAATCAGTTTCGAGGACCAGCATTATTCAGTGAGGGTGCAGATACATACCTCAGCTCGAGAGCCTCCTGGCCGCGCATGATCGCCTCTTCCTTCACGAAAGCCGCCAGCTGCATCACGTTCTTCGTCAACTTCTTCAGGCTGTCGTCGTGCGCGATCTTGTCCTTCAGAAGCTTCATGAAGTCCGCTGGGAACTCCTTCTTGGCGCTGTCGAAGACCGAGGCCATGAAGACCAGCACCTTCTGCTGCCACTCAGGGAACTCGTCCGACAGGTAAACGTGAGCGTGCGTAGGCTTGGCAGTGTCCACAGGCGCGGCGGCCTTGCCCTTGCCCTTTTTCGCCGAGCCCTTCGTGAGCGCTTCACGGAAGTGACGCACCGTCTTGTTCAGAAAGTCACCAGCACGCAGAAGCGAGTAGTCGACCTCGTAGGCCGTTGGCCACAGCGCGTTGGCCACGAAGCCGGTCTTGCCGATGATCTTCCAGATGTGCTCACAGTAGTGTGGCGTAATCGGCGACAGCATCAGAGTCTGGGCCTCGATGAAGCGCATGATGACATCGTGGTGCATTGGGATCTCGCTGCGCAGGCAGATGTCACGGTAACCATCACGAGCGATCTGGAACTCGAAGAATCCCACGTGGAGACCCTCACGCCACTGGAGACGGTCGTTGTACTTGGCCGTCTCGTTGATCAAGTGGCTCATCTGGTGCATGAACACGTTGTCGCTGAAGTTCAGCTCACCCGTACGCAGGTTGGCGGCATCTTCAACAGTCTTCTTGATCCACTCCTCCTCCGTCGTGAGACGAAGAATAGCCATACGGCACGTGTCGAGCGCGTAGTTGGCATCATCCATACCGTCACCGGCGTCAGCACAAGCGAAACGAGTCGCGTCAGCACCGAACTCTTCTGCACAGTCCTTCACAGTCAGGAAGTTACCCTTCGACTTGGACATCTTCTGGCCATCGACCAGCACGTGGCCGTTCGTGAAGAAGCCACGCGGCCACTTCTCTGGCTCATCAGCCCAGATCTCCGTGTGGTTGTAGAGAGCCATCGTCAAGTGGTTACGGATCAGATCCTTGCCCGAGGCACGCACGTCAAGTGGGTACCAGTAGTTGAACTCGGCCTTCATCTTGTCGAGGAGCTCGATCGAGATACCCGAGTCCTTCGGCAACGGGCGGTTCTTCAGGAAGATGTAGTCGAACACCTCCTTGGTCATCTGCTCGGCCTTGATGCCGTATGGACCCAGCTTCGAACCATCCAGGTTGCCCTGCAGGTAGTGCGCGATCGTGTAGTACGCCATGTAGATCGTCGAGTCCGAGAGCGACTCGACAACGAACTCAGGGTCCCAAGGCAGCTTGGTGCCGAGACCAGCCTGACGGCACGGCGCCCACTCCTTGAGCCAGCCCAGCGTTGCCTTGTACTCACCGAGGGCAATCGGGTTGTACGCATCGAACGTCTCTGGGTTGCTCACGTGGTCCAGAACGCGGTTCTTCCAGTCCTCAGCACCGTAGTTCAGGTACCACTGGTCCAAGTGAGCGACGACACACTCGTCACCTGAGCGCGACATCACCAGCGACTCGGGCTCCCAGTAGGGGATGGCATCACCGCTGTCGATCAGCTCCTGGCGCACAACAGGCTTCGCGTCGCACACCTTCTGCCCCTTCTGGGAGCCCACGAGCATGATGCCCTCGTAGAAACCCTTGAGGTACACCATCTCCTTGGCCTTGGCGAGCTTGTCCTTGTCGTTCTGCGAAGCGATCTTGAGGTCATCGCACACCTTCACAGCGGCCTGGTCACCGAAGCCTGGGATGTCGATGATTGGCACAACATCGTACGGCATGACCATGTGGTCAGCGATGTTGTACTTCTCACGGAACGCTGGCTTCTGCTTGAGGTCGCGCAGCGCAGCGTAGTCATCCGGGGCATCCGACGGCACACTGGTGACAACACCAGTACCCTTGCCCATCGAGATCGTCAGCAGTGGGAGCGTGTACACAGTCTCGTACTTGGCGTTTGGTGCGCTGAGCGGCAGGCCCAGGAGGTCCCAGCCCTTGAACTCGAGGAGGCATTCCTCCTTACCCCACACACGCGAGTAGTCCTGGTGGGCCAAGTTCTTGGCGGCACGACGGCTCATGATGAACACATCCTCGGTATCGTTGATGATGAAGGCACCGTAGTCGCCGTCAGGCAGCACGAAGCAGTTCGTCTGGCCGTACATGGTCTCCGCACGGAGGGTCGCTGGCGCCAGGTACACCTTCTTCCCCGCAAGCGACTTGAGCTTCTCCGGGAATGGCTCCTGCACACGCAGCTTGATGAGCGTGTACTCCTGCGGACCCACGCCTTCACCCGAGGCACGATCGTGGTCAGCACAGTTCTGCTGGTCGATGATCGAGAACACGTTCGGGCGCTTGCCACGCGACACACGGTTGCGCTCCTTGAGGAAGTTGAGCTGCCACGTGATGAACTGGTCGTAGAACGGGTTCACGTCCGTGGTGATGAACGAGCGACGGAAGTCGACCGACGCGCCCACGCGCTTGAGGTCCTCGACAGCGTGAGGTGGGAAGTAGCGCAGCCAGTGGAGCGGATCGGAAAACGCAGGGATCTCCTCCTCGGGGATGTTCGACATCTTGAGGATGTCGTACTGGCGCACGACGCCGCCGGTCTTGGCGGCTGCCTTCGACTTCTTGCCCTTGGCCTTGTTCTCCGATCCTTCAATCTTGACCTCCTTCTTCACGACTGGCTTGTCAGCCTCGTCGTCGACGCTGAAGTTTGGCGGGAAGCCATAGGTCGCGAGCTCGTTCTTGAGCTTGTTCGCAGCAGCCTGGATCGGCATGCCCGTGCAGTGGAGACCGAACGGAAACAGCACGTTCTCGCCCTTGAGGCGGTGGTAGCGCGACGCGAACTCGACCTTGGTGATGGTGAACCAGTGGCCGACGTGCAAGTAGCCGTTCATGTACGGGTACGGGAACGACACAAAGTACTTTGGCTTGGACGAGTCCGGCTCGGCCTCAAAGATCTTGGCGGCCTCCCATTCGGCGGCCACGCGGCGCTCGATCTCGATCAAGTGGTCGCGACGCGCCGTGTTCTTGGGCTTGTCGTCCAGCTGCACGTCCTGCAGCTGCACAGCCACGTTCTCGACGCCCATGGTGCTGGTCGTGGAGTTGCTGGTAGTAGTGGTGGTGGGTCTCGCGCGTCTTCTGCGCTTGCTGCTGGTCGATGGCTTGGTCTTGCGTCGCCGCTTCACTGCGCTTGGCCCTTGGTGGTGGCTGGAGAGTCCGAGGGTCACGCTGTAGATGTGTGGAGGAAGGATGGATTGGGATCATCGTACAGTGGGACACCACACTAAGTACGACATTCTTGTGGTTGTTTTGCACAATCACAGAAATGGACCCAAGGCCATCTTCAACCCAGGTGGAGACGGTAACCGCCTTCGATCAGAAGCACGCGGATGACCACAAGTGTTTGAGCGAGGAAGATGCTGAGAGCACCACGAGAGTCTGCCTCGCAAGACGTGGTTGCTGTCGCCGTGCCGGTGGCTTCCTTGGAGGGAAGACAGCTTCAGGTATGTCCACGTAAATAAAGTGATCATTACGAGTATATATGTAATTTCCGAAATTTGAATAGGTACGAGAATAGCATCATCCCAATTCGAACTTAAGACGGAACTTCCGGTGTCTCCTAGCCATCAAGTGCGAGTCATCAGCAATTGAGCTGTTCGGATCATGGCTTCATCGTCGACCCGGACGGCCGCTGCTGGACGAGCGCCTGCGAATGCAGCCGAGCGGCAGAGCAGGAAGCGCCGCCCTCGCTCTCTGCTACTACTTTTGAAGAGTCTGGTGGGGCTGCGCGTGCGTATCGACCTCAAAAACGACTGCGTCATCGACGGCGTCGTGGAAGAAGTGCTCCATGATATGGAGTGCGTGCTGCATTTGTCTCTTTGTCCATGGCATTCTTACGGACTCTGTGTATCTGTATCCATAGCTTCACGCTGCTTGATGCAACAGAGACAAAGCCAAACGTACGATACTGCGTTCCATTGGTTTTATTAGCTGCTAACTGACGACGAAATGGTGGGCAGGGCAAGCGCATCCATTTCGACGAGGTCTTCGTCATGGGCCGCACAGTGCTCTACGTCCACATCCCCGACCGCATCAACATCAACACACACCTTCTAGACTACGTACGTCTACCTACTAGCGTTCGTGACGCCAAGTGCAATGAGCTCACCGCGTTTTATTTGTTTGATGTAGATGCGCATTTTACGCCAGAGCAGAGAGATGTATACGAGAGACAAGCGCAAGACGCCGACCAAATAATAGACGACGAATCGACCAAGAGGTTATATTCATTCGTATCATACAGGCGGCAGTTTGTGGGAGGCGAACGAGGATGATGACGAAGAGGCCGGCGGCATGGGCTTCCGCATGCCGCTCGCAGTAGACGCCCCGCCCATGCCTGTGAGCGTGAACTGCAGGCCGCCTCCCATAGCTCGTTGCAGATTCGTCAGTCGCTCTTTCAGCTGCAAGATCTGCTCTCGCTGGAGCTCTGCCTCTCGCATCTTCTCCATGCTCATCTCACCGCCTTTCTTGCCACTGCCGCCACCATGGAGCAGGCGGCGCTTGTTTTCTCGCAAATCCTGGGACGACATCTTCACGTTATGGAACTCACGCCGCAGCTCGTTCACTTGAGTCGTGAGCAGTGCGTTCTCGCGCTGTAGTCGATGCAGCTCGCTTTCGTTGATCGCCATGCCCTTCATGATCTTGCGCTTGAGCGACTCGACTTCCTTCTCCAGGTATTCACGCTGGCGGTTGTACTCGGCTTGCGAGTTGGGCTCTTTCGCATCCAGCGCCACGCCTTCCTCGTACTTCTTGTTGAGCGCCATGACCGCATTCTTCAATGCCTTCTTTTCATCGAGCACCTGTGCACAGACCAGAATGTCATTCTGGACTTGCTTCATCAGCAGCTTGCCAATCGCAACTTGGTGGATCTGAGCATCCATCTCCTTCTGCATGCCATCCATCTTCAAGCGCAGCTCACCGATCATGAGATCCAACGCCGCGTTACTCTTGTGGTACTGTTCCAGTTCAGCATCCATCTCCTCGATTTGCTTCTTCATGTCGCCGATTTCCTTTTCACGCGGTTCGATCTGTCGCTTGAGCTCCTTGATTTTGTAGTCCAGCACGAACTTGAACTTCTCCAGCTCTTGGTTCTTCTTCTTGAGATCATAGATGCGTTTCTCTTTGTCTTGGATCGTTTCTTCTCGTTCGCGGATCTCTTTCTTGTGGCCTTCAATGTCCTTCTCGAGCCCTTTGATGTTTTCAAACAGCTCTTTGCCTTTCTCTTCCAGCGAACGAATCTCCTCTTTCTGGTCTTCAATGTCCTTTTGGAGCGCCGAGAACTTCTTCTTCATGATACCGTTCTCACCCTTTAACCGCAGAGTCGCCTCGCGTTCTTCTTGCAGCTTGACTTCGTACTTCATCTTCAGTTCTTCGACTTCCAGCTCAGCGTCCTCCTCCAATTGCTTCTTCAGTGACTCGTTCGCATGGATCAACACATCCTTGGCTTTCGCGCACTTGGTCTGCAGCTCCTGTTCTTGGGCGACTTTCTGATCGTATTCGGTCGTCATTTCGGCCAAGAAATGCGTGTGGCTCTCCACAAGGACGTGATTTTCTTCCTCATATCTTGCGTTTTGCTCCCCGCGGGCCTGCTCTAAAGCCGCATACCGGTCTTTTTCGGCTTGGATCTTGGTCTCGTACGTGGTCTTGAGATCGAGAAACTCCGTCTTGTGGCTCTTGGTCATCTCGCCCATTTTCTTTTGGTACTCGCTCTCCATCTCCATCTTATCTTCTTGCAGGTCAGCACAACGTTGGCGATCTTGAGTGAGCTCGGCTGTGAATTTGTCCGAGACTTCTTTAATCTTCTCTTTGTAGTTGAGATCTTTGAGGCGAAGCTGGTATTCGTTGTGGAGTGTGAGTTCGTCGACTTTGGTCTTGAGTTCATTCATCAGCCGATTCTTTTCTTCCAAGTCGGACTTGGTCACCAAAATCTCTTCAGCGAATGGCAGTCCATTCGCATTGGTGTTTGCCGATCCACCACTGCCACTCGCATCACCACCACCAACGCTGCTGATTGCTCCTCCGCCGATCGCACGTGCTTCTTTGTTCGTTGCAGCTGCTCCTTTGCCAGAGCTACCACCTTTGCCCACCAGATCCCGAGTCTCGAAGATACAAAGCGATCCATCTTCACCAGTAGAGAACAAAAACTGGTTGTCGTACGATAGTCTCAGCCGCGTGACGGGGAGGTCGTGGCACTGGTACTCGACAAATGAAGACTGACTCGCCACGACGGCTGCTGCCCCTCCCGTGGGGCCTCCTTGAGGGTTGGAGCCTGCGCCAGCTTGTGGATTCGCGCCGTTTGCAACTTGTTGCGGAGAGCCTGTGGCGCTCGAGCCTCCTGGACTACCGAGCATCGCGAGGTGATTGTTCGCGTGGAGTGCTGCGTTTGCAGCTGCATCATTTTCAAGTGGGAGCCGGTACACACGAAGGCTACCGGGGCGGTTTGGCTCCACTGTACCCGTGTACAAGACTTGCTGGGATGCTGCCAAAGCCAAAGGACCAAGAGTGACGCCTCCGGCCCAGTGTTCACTTCGCGCGACTCCTGTGACGACATCAATTTCCTTGAGTAAGCCATCTGTGCCAGTCGCATAGACAACATCGGCCTCGTGTGTGAGAATGGCGTCGGTGTAGGTACATCTTGCCTGCGAGTGGCCGTCGCTCACTTTCGAGGCAGTGCGCAGGTTCCACAGCAAAATCGAGCCGTCGGCACCACACGTGAGTAGCTTGCGGTCGTCATGCTTCCACGCGATGGCATTCACGCGATTTGAGTGGCCACGCAAGACAGCCACCAGCTCTCCTGTGTACGTTGAATACACTTGGACGACGTTGTTGTTTGCAGCTGCGAAGTACTGCCCGCCATGGCTGAAACGGACTTCTCGACAGGCTTTGATGGCAAATTCGCGAAACGACCGGACATCGTCCATGAGAATGTTGAGCAGCTTGAGTTTGTCCGTGAATCCGACTGCAACGTGGAGTCCGGATGGGTGGAACGCGACCGAGTACGTGTCTTCCTTGAAGAATTTCATGATATCCGTCGATTTGTCAACGTAATTCCAGATCCGTACCGACTTGTCGAGTCCAGACGTGGCAACGAGCGGCTTGCGAATACACGTGTCGAGTCCAGTGATATGTGTGCCGGTGTTTCCAGGACTGTGGAATGACGTGGACAGCAGCTCGAAGTTCATCGCATCTTCCTTCAGAATGTCGGTGCTCGACAGCGTGAGCACGTAGAGCTGATTGTTTTCCAGTGAGCAGACAAGTGAGTCTTCCGTGGGGCTGATGGCGATGTTGGAGACGGTGCTCATGTTGCCTTCGACAGTGAAAGTCTTGGACTTCTTGTAATACTCGCGACCGTCGTCACTGCGATCGTAGATTCGAACGACACCACCCGAACCGCCGCACACGAAGCCCTTGGAGTAGCCCAAGATTGAGCTCACGAAATTGCCATCGATCGGAGACGACGCTAAGACCTGTCGGAACTCCATGCCCTCAAACAGCCACAGCTCGCCCGTGTCAGCCGCAGCAATGACGCGGTCATCGTTCACCCAGGCGTGGCACAGAAAGTTCGCTGGTTCACGTTTCAACGGCGTCGCTTGCAGACGCAATTGACCGTCAATGAACTTGAAGAACTTGATGATCCCGTTGCCGCTCACGCAAATCGTCGTCGGGTCGTTCGGACTGAAGTCCACTTGATTCACAGCCCCGCCGGCTTGGTTCGTCGCCTTCACGGACGTGAGCAACTTGGTCTTCTCCCAGAGCCACAATGACAGCGTCCAGTCTGGCGCTCCACCTTGTGTGAGGCAGTACTTGTTGTCATTGGAGAAAGACACCCAGACACACATATCCGACATGTTGTCTGCCAGCGAAAGCGTCTTGCGCCGCCGCAGAGTCGTAAGGTCGTGGATGTGGACGACGCCCTTCTCGGCCTTCTCCGCGATCGCGACGTAACGCTTGCTCGCCGACACGCCCATCGCCGTGATCCCGCCGACACTTCCGCTTTCCATGCCGTGAATGAACTGCTGCTCTTTCGATTCCATGTTGTGGATCACGATGTTGTGGCCGCACGGATACATGATGAGGTGTTCATCCGCAAACGCAATGTGGTTCTTCACAGATCCTTTGATTCCGAACAAGTGCCTGTGAATGAGCAGCACGTTCGTTGCCGCATTGTTATTGCTGCTATTGTGGCCACCTGTGACAGTCGACACAGTGCCCGCTGCCATCGTCGTGGCTCCCGCAGTCGCCATTCCCACTCGTGTCTGCTGCCTGTCTCGCGCCTTCGACGGAGCCGCTGGTCATGAAATAGCGCAAATAATCGCACTACAATTACAGCCTCGCGCTCTCTCGATCAAGAGATCAGATCAGCGCGTCCCTTTGAGCGTCGCGACGGCTGTCTATCGGTTTCCGCCCTCAAACATCGAGCTCGCCCGCCGATTGCCGCGCATTTTCGGTTGCAATTGGGGGTAATAGCTGCCGTTTCATTCGAGCTATCGTACCATAGTTGTGGTATCATTGTACCATCTTCAGGGTACATGTACCCAGTGATTAAAACATGCAAGTGATTGAAACAGTCTTCCGGGCGACGCCGCCATTGGATATTTCGGCCGTCGCTCCTTCCAGCCACGTGATTCCGCTTGACCCACTAACCCGCCGACCGCACGGAAGCTCCCCAAGGAACAGCTCCCGCCGCAAGCCGCAAGCGCCCCCAAGAACGGTGAGATGCGTGTGGTGATGGACATGCCGCGCTAGTGCACAGAAGAATATGACCGGAAGCCGACGGAACCGCGCGACTCGCGGCTCCAGAGCTGCTCTGGAGGCCGAGTCGTCGGGAGGTTCTTGTGGCCATTGGGCGCCATTCTTTTTAGGCATCTTCTTCCGCGGCGGATCCATCGCCAACCAACGGACACGAGAAGCCAGGCGACTGACTTGTGGTTGTGTTTGATATGATGCTCGCGACAGACTCGTCCGTGCTCGCTACGAACGTCTCGGTCACTCGCAAGTCCTCGTCTCGAAGAGCTTCGCCACCACAACTAACACCAAACGCCACTACTGCCACTACCACCATGGGAGAAATCACGCAGCCACACCTGTCGGTGCAGGACCTGTCCAAGCTCAAGATCGAGGATCTCACGCCGCTGACGCCAGAGGTGATCAGTCGTCAGGCTACTATCAACATCGGTACCATTGGCCACGTCGCCCACGGTAAGTCGACTGTCGTGAAGGCCATTTCGGGCGTCCAGACCGTGCGATTCAAGAACGAACTCGAGCGTAACATCACGATCAAGCTTGGTTACGCCAACGCCAAGATATACCGTGCCGAGAACGGCGTCGGCATTGGCTGCTACCGTGCGTTCGGCAGCTCCAAGCCAGACCGCTTTGTCGATGAGGTCGATGGCAAGACCGTGTGGGTGCTCCAGCGCCACGTGTCGTTCGTCGACTGTCCTGGCCACGATATCCTCATGGCTACGATGTTGAACGGTGCCGCTGTCATGGACGCCGCGCTGCTGCTGGTCGCCGGTAACGAGGTGTGCCCACAGCCGCAGACCTCGGAGCACTTGGCTGCGATTGAGATCATGCGTCTCCAGAACATCATCATCTTGCAGAACAAGGTCGATCTGATCAAGGAGGACGCTGCTGTCGCCCAGCACGAGCAGATCAAGAAGTTCGTGGCCGGTACCGTCGCCCACGACGCGCCGATCATTCCGATCTCGGCCGTGCTCAAGTACAACATCGAAGTCGTGTGCGAGTACATCTGCCGTAACATCCCGATCCCAGTGCGTGACTTCACGTCCAAGCCAAAGCTGATCGTGATTCGTTCGTTCGATGTCAACAAGCCTGGTGAGGAGGTCGAGAACCTGAAGGGCGGTGTCGCCGGTGGCTCCATCCTTGAGGGTGTCCTGCGCGTCGGTGACGAGATCGAAGTGCGTCCAGGTATCGTGACCAAGGACGAGGAGGGTAAGGTGATGTGTGTGCCAATCTACTCGCGCATTGTCTCGCTGTTCGCCGAGAAGAACGACTTGCAGTACGCTGTGCCTGGTGGTCTCATCGGTGTGGGTACCAAGGTCGACCCAACGCTCACGCGTTCGGATCGTCTGGTCGGTCAGGTGCTTGGCCTGAAGGGCAGCCTGCCACACGTGTTCACGGAGTTGGAAATCAACTTCTACCTGCTGAAGCGATTGCTCGGTGTGAAGACCCAGGAGGGCAGCAAGGCCTCCAAGGTCCAGAAGCTGTCCAAGGCCGAAGTGCTCATGGTCAACATCGGCTCGACCGCCACGGGCGGCAAGGTGCTCGCCGTGAAGCAGGATTTGGCCAAGATCCTGCTCACGGCGCCAGTCTGCACGCAGGAGGGTGAGAAGATCGCCATCAGTCGTCGTATCGACAAGCACTGGCGACTCATCGGTTGGGGTCAGATTCGTCGTGGTAGCCGAATTGAGATCAACACGTCGGAATAGATTTCACAGGAGACAGAGAGTGGAGGAGAAAGAGAAGAGCGACGGCGCTTCAAGGTGTTGCAGCATAGCACACGTCCGTGAAGCAGTGCAGTAGTGGCGCCGTGGTTGGCTCAGACTCGCCCATATAGCATGTTGGAACAATATACGCAGCGATAACAAATTGTGGTGTTCGCTTAATCCACGTCACTGACATTCATGTCGAAGATGCCTAGCTCACGAACGTTTCCGTTCAGTGGCTCAGGCACGGGAAGCAAGCCCGTCGTTGGGCGTTGCATCCAAGGGCAACACACTAAACTCGACCTTGATCGGGCTACCCTTGTCGTCGCATACAGGCGACGCCGTCAACAAGACGCGGACATCACCTTCGCTGCTGCTTGCGGTCGTGGAGACAGCGAACGGCTTCATCTTCTCGCGGATCGTCTTCAAGATTATCTCGAGTCGGCCTTTTTCCGTGGTCAAGTACTTGCACACGACGGTCTTCTTCATCAAATGCTTCGTGTCACTACCGGCGTGTTCCACAAACGCGGCGTTTATCGCGAGTGGCTTCATGTTCATGTCCGTGATCAAGCGTGGAGTTGCCGAACGCTGGAAGTATCGTTCGAAAGCACGGTCGCTATCGGGTGATGTGGTCTTCTGGGCGTGGGTGACCACGCTCTCGGTCAGTTCTGCCTTTTGCTGCGCAATGAAGAGGTCACCCTTGAGCCCCTGGATGTAAGAGACAACGCTGTCGAGCACCGACTGCTTCGTCTTCTTGACCTTGATGCCGGCGTCCTCCAGTTGCTCTCTGATATCGTAGATCCGGTCGTTCATGAGCTGAACGCGCTGCTGTTCACGACGGTTGAGCTCATCGCGGGAACGCTTCCCACCAGCTTGCGCTTTCTTGGACTTACTAGCCGCTTCGCCATGGCGTTGGCTATTGTGGCTCATAGCCATCATCAGCGTCTCCATCTCTCCGGACACCGCGTGACGCGCCCCTGGGTCACCAGCCATCGGCAACGGCTCGTAGGCAAACGGTTTGCTATGGTGGTGGTGCGACGCCATGCTGAAGGGTTCCCCACCCTTGTACATGCCTAGCGGCTGGCGATACGAACTCCCGAAGGACTGGTTGTCTGTCTGATGCTGGTATTGGCGACCAACTTGCGCGTGCGAGTAGCCTGGAGTTGCCGACATGGCCGTAGCTTCTCAGATATTCGAACCCTCCCACCCAATAGTACTGTTTAAGACACAACAATATTCTTCTCAAAAGCTTCGAAAAAAGATCGTCCTGGCAAAAGATATCAAGCACCTGCCATTCGACGTCGTTGCTCAATCTTGCGGCGATGATGCTGGGCAGGGACCCCATCAAGACGAACAACCCGTGCGTTGAGTGGATGCGCGTGGTCTTGGGCTGCACGGCCATGTCCTAATGCTCTAAAACTGTTGTGGATGTGTAGGTTTGGCGCGCTGAATAGCCGCTCACGATCAGGGTCGGCGGCTGCCGGCAAGCCGATTACGCCTCCGTCCTCCCTCACCAGCGGTGCCGACGGGAAAAAGAAGCGAAAGAAGAAGAAAAAGAGCAAGGCCAGCAAGGCCAACTTCGACTTGAACAGCGTCAACTCGAGCAGCGTTGAAGAGCCGGTGACAGACACTGAAAGCGTCGAGGAGGAGCCACTGCCTCTAGCAAAGCGACTGGAAGTCGCCGCGTCGCACACGGATCTTCATGCTGCGCTCGTTGGACTCGTGGGTTGGAGTCGACTCTACCTCAACACGGACACGATCATGGCGATTTTCCACTGTGATGCGCTGCAGTTGCTGTTCGTGAACGTGCTCACGTGCCGAACTATCAAGAGCGAGGCCACTTTCGACCACTTGACGGAGCTGCTCGCCAACTGCCTGTACGTGGAGCACAGTGGAAAAGACAGCACATCGAACAAACAAGCTGCAGCGGCGGTCGCGGGCACGTTGCGTGCTGTGATAGGGAAGGAGTCCACGTGGGCAGAAGCAGATGAGCAGGCTGTGGCGATGAACATCGTCGCGCCATACCTCAGCAAGGTCGTCCTGCAGTACCGCATGTCGTTGAATGGCAATATCGACTCCAGCTTCTCGAAAGAATTGTTCGACATCGAGACGCAGCTCGCAGCCTTCACGACCAAGGACAGCGCCGTGAAAGGCGAGACTATCCGAGAATCGTTCCAGCGGCGCGACATCCGCAGCGATACGTTGGCTCTGCACGATTTACGGCTCAAGAAAGCCATTCTACTGCAGCAGGAAGAACGCAGCGGTGACGTTGCCCAACCAGAGTTTCTTGGCAAAGGACAGCTCGTCTTCAGATTGCAGAGCCCCGAGGATGAAGTTCAAGTCGATGAACAACAAGTGCAGGACGTGAAATCTCAACTGGCCCAGCTAAGCCACGATAAAGAAGAACAGCTCGCTCCCTTGCGAGACAAGCGGAAACTGCAAGCTGAACAACTCGAGTGCCTAAAACAGCAACGTGACGAGTTGGAAGCCAAGCTACGCGCAATCAATGGTTCGATTCAAGGAGTCGAAACCAATTGCCAGGAGCTGGATGCACAGGTGACGGTGATTCACGAGGCATTTGGCGCGAAAACGTCTCGATTCAATGAAGAACACAAGCACATTCTGGAAGCTTACGAGCGAAAACATCGTCGTGAGCTGATCCAAAGTGAATTCGACAAGCTGGTAACCAGCATCGCTGCTGTCCGCAAGGAGCATAGCGGCGTGCGGTCGGTGCTCGATATCCAGAAGGCCGCTGTACAGCAGCACTTGGAGAGTGCCCTGAAGTACTTTGATAGCGAGCTTCTGTGTGTCAAGTTCATGAAGAACCGCGTTGAAGCGGCCCGCATTGAACTGTTGAAGCTCACGCAAGAAGCGAACGATCAGGATGCACTGAATCTCCACGCGGAGGCTGAGGAGCTGCATGACAAGGCCAACGCTATCCGAGCGCATTTAGGAGAAGATACCAAGTGCGTGGCTGCGTTAAGCAAGCGCGATCTGGAGATCGTAGCCTCTATGGAACGGATCTTCACAGACACTCGACTTCAGGAGCCCCTCGACCTGTTGGACGAGCACCTCAAGAAAGAGGCCCGACGTCACATCGAGTACGTCCGAATGGTTCACGCAGAGTCCGATGACGAGGAAAGCGAGGTGGCTACACGTAGTAAAGCCGAAGAGGAGGACGCGAAACATGGACAAGGCGCGTAGCTATCTCCATGGATGGCAGCGGCCCCTGCAGCTTCCAATTTAGGTAGTTTTTTCTTCACTTGAATTGTTAGTTAGTTCTTCTTCTTCACTCACGTCGCTGTGATGTGATATCGGAGATCTCTTGTTCGAGGTTGCGTGTCGCTACGGTTTCCTGCTGCAGTCGGCTCTGCAGCTCGCGATTTCGACTCATGAGCTCTCGGAGGCGTTCGTGGTCTGATAGTTTGCTTGAACTTCGACTGCCAGCGTCGTCATTCCGTCTTCTTGACGCCATGGATACCGAGAGCTTTGTCGGAGGTTTCTCGTGGTTGGTTTCGTACACATTACGCCTCGCCGAGTCATTTTTGACCCATGTGTCGATGTCATCGCTGCTACTTGCTGACGATGAGACTGAGGATGCTCGTCGACTTATCTGCCAGCCACGACGAAGTGGCTGCTTGATGGGAGACGCAGTCGTCATACTTCGAGTCTTGGAAGGTGATAGTGGACAGCTTGGAGGCGTGTGGACGTACATACCGTCTTCTAGTGGACGAATTCGTGCTCGACTTTGGCTCGTGTACTGGTCAACTTCCCGCCGCTGTGGACGGTGAGGCTTGTGAGGTCGATGCACATCACTTTCGCTGTCCTCGTATGCCGCAGACGGCTGCTGCTGTTGTTGCTGCTGGGCAGCGGCGACATTTTGACTGCGCACGAGCATCCACTCGGAAAACAGCGAGTTCTGGGCTCGTAGCGACGTGATTTCGTTTTGTAAATCGCTGATCTGGGTAGACAAAACGAGTTTTTCACTGCGGAGCTGCTCGATTTGACCCTTCCACTGTGACTCGCGGAGGAAGTGTTGGTCCTTCACCTCTTTGATCTACGGTAACATGCGGTGAGTAAACCAATTCGCTGATTCAGTGAGCGCAAGCAGCGCTTACAGATCGAACGAGAGTCTCCTTGTCCACTTCTAGCTCGCGCATCTGAATCTTGAGCTCGTCCATTTCGGTGGCCATGGACTGGCTCAGTTCCAGACGCCTCACCAAAGCCTTGGCACGCTGCTCCAATGCTGCATTCACGTCATTGAGCGTTTCAATCTGCTGTTCGAGGGTGTGGCGCATCGTCGCCTCTTCGTCGAGCCGCTCTTCATTGAGCTGCATTTCCTTTTCGATCGCCTCGAACTGGCTGCGCTGTTCTTGGATACTGGCTTCGAGCTCCTTCAGCATGTTACGATCATCGTGCGCCTCTTCTTCCTTATCTTGCAGCTGAGCCTCCAGTGTTTTTACTCTAGATCTCTCTCTTTGGAGTCGTTCTCGATACGAGGCAAGCTCGTCCTGTGAGTAGCAAAAAGTCAGTTTTGTCAAGAGATCAACGCAGATTATAAGAGCCATAACGGCTGGCCCACCTCCTTATGCGTAAGCTCATCTTGGAGTTCATCGATTGTGATCGTCAGCGTCTCGTGGATTTTACCCGATTGCTCTCGATCCCATTCAGTCACACATGGGCGTGAGGAGGACGGCGTGTGCGGTTCTGCGTCGTCCACGTTAGCACAGATCTCACGAATGCCTAGAACGCGAAGTGAGCCCGTACCATGGATCCTCGAGCTCGAACTAGCTGCTGCGGCAGCCATCAGCGCACTCTTTTCCTTTTCAAGCTCGAGAGCCTTACTGACAAGTTTGTCGTTCTTGGCTTTTTCAGCTCGTAGCTCTTGCTTAAGCTGGTCGTGGGCCTCTTGGAGCTCTTTCATGTACGCCTGAGTCTCCGCTCGACATGTCGCCACCACAGGTGCCTTGTTCCCTGAACACGACATGTCAGGACAAATTCAGGACCACCATAGCTGCATAGATACCACACCTTCCACTATCACTCTCAGCCGCCGTACTTCCTTCTCAGCTTCCTCTCTGACTCTCGTCTCCTCCTGCGAAAATGGGTAACGTGCACCGTGTCAGTCCACTGCCTCCCACACAAGTGAACCAAAACTCGTAACGTACCTTCACTTTCTCGGTCAGAGCTGCAAATTTCCGGCACAACACCTTGAGCTGCGATGTCGCTTCGACTGCTGATAGGTTCGGCTTGAGCCCTTCTTGCACGAGCGCCTTGCTCGTCGCCGTGAGACTCTTCCTAGCCGTGGCAGAATCTGACAATGTCGCTGACGAGCGATCTGCAGGAGGTGGAGGCGGCGCCGTATCACTCATATGACCTGCCGAGATCAATCATTTCTTAGCGAGTGAGTCTCTTATGCTAACAGCCTGGCCCCTGCACTCCTCATGCGAATACTACCTGCTTTCGTAGCTGCGTTGGTCTCGTGTGCCATTCGTCGTCCAGTGTCTGCACTAGGGATCCTACGGTAACCGGAGGACTGCGAGCTCAGACCTACTCACAGCATCCGTCCCCTTGGTGTCTATGTTGGCTCTCAACATGGCATTCGCACGCTTTTAGCCGCCGCATGATCCCAGTTTTTCATCACCGTCGTCGCCACCGTAACGAAGCTCCTGCTTGCAACGGTTCAGGTACCGCCCACTATTCAGGTCACCAACCAACATGGCTACATTATGTGGTGCACATCAAACTACACCTAGGTTTTATTCGGCCGTGTTTAGGTTTGAATCCGCGGTACTCCACCACAGTAGAGGGGCTCTTTTGGACCGATGACATTCATAGAGGGACACGCGGACCGCCAACTTGAACGAAAATGCGCGTCGCTTCGATCGTCGCGTACGCGCTACTGGCACTCGCCGGCGCGCACCACGTCACTGGTAAGGATGCGCTTACATGATGCACTTATGCATCGGGTTTCCCGGTGTTTCTTGGGGGTCTGGAGGCCAAGATTTGCGGTGCTAATCCGTCGTGGTTGCCACATTCCACAGCTCAAGACGCCGATGAATTCGACGGTGTCGAGGCTCCTGTACGTCTTACCGCCTCCTCTTCTTCAATCCAAATGGAGAATGATATGGCTGACCAGTTGCATCTGCGGTGGTGACGTTACAATAGGTGATCACGGCTCCAGTGGACACGCCTTCGCTTCCAGAGTTCGTTCCGCCGCCGGTCATTGGTGTGTGCTTCATGCCCTTCCACTGGGCACTAGGTGACTAGGTCTGACCATGCTGTTGTATGTACTGTTGGTGAATCCTTTCAGAGCACGACTACATTCTGGAGGGCGGTAGCATGGCGCTCGCCGCGTTGTACGTGATCAACTACTTCGTCGGCAAGTCGCAGAACAAGAAGCTCGCTGAGAAGTGGTGCGTTTGCAGTTATCGTTTGCCTTGCGCTGCTTAATGTAACGGGCTGACGTTCTTCTGCTGTTGGGTTTTTGTGGCGTAGGCTTGAAGCGAGCGAGCCGACGCTGGTCAAGGAGTTCTCCTACACCGGCAAGTCGGGCAACCCGAGCGTGGGCCTGCTGGAGGAGAGCAAGAACAACTTCAAGTACTACTGCACTGGCCGTCGATTCTGCTCCCGCTTTGTGGCTGATTTGTCGCTGGCGTCTCGCCACGACTTCCTGTCGCGCTTGTGGAACGTCGTAGTCCCAGCCACGGAATACCTGGTGCGTTTCGTGACGTGCGAACTGTCGTCGTGGTTGTTGATAAGCTGATCTTCTCATGTTTGTGTGAAGACGATTGATGTCGGCTTGAACGCCAGTGACGTGGACCCATTCGTGTTCAGCGTGACCAAGAAGACTCAGTATGCCCACGTCACCAAGGCGTTCCCAGAGCTGGTACGTTGTCCATGAGGCATATTTTGTGAGGGAGCATGGGAACTAACCGTTCATTTTCTCCTGATCAAGATCGAGATCTCCAAGCGTACGGACCCGACCCACATTCCAGAATCGTACTGTATCACCTCGGACAACATCGAGACGCCCAAGATCGCGCTGACGCCGCAGGTTGTGAAGCAGCTGAAGGCCTTAGAGCCGTTTTTGGAGTACTTCGTCATCACCGACATCAACACGCTTCCAATCACGTGAGTGCTGTCGCGATTTGATACAAACAGGTGGCAACGGTCTCTTACCAATCGCCGTTTTTCCGTACAGTGGCCTCCCGAAGACGGAGCGCCGCGTTCTTCGCTTGCGTTTCAAGCTGACCAACGGATCCGAGCAGCTTGACGCGGCCGCCGCCGTGGCCTTCACCACCTACTTGATCGATGCGGTCGGATCCACCATCAAGTTGTCGCGCGAAGTAAACTTCCTCATGCTTGTGTGCACATGAGATGAAAGTGGAGCTAACCTCGGAGCGTTTCTGAATAGCTCAAGGCAAGTGCCCTGAAGAAGCGTGCCAAGATCACTTTCGCGCGTGCTCCAGCCGTGGACGCTCAAGCCGTAAGTCATCCTTCCTTCGGAGGAATAGACGTCACGTTCCTCATGGCTTTTGTACGCGTGCTTGTAGGAAGAGGCTCGTCGCCTGAACGAGTACAAGGAGAAGAAGCGCCAGGAGTACGAGAAGATGTCGTACGAAGAAAAGCAGAAGTACGACGAGATCCAGCAGAGCCGACAAATGCGCAAGCGCAGCGGCCGCAAGGTGCGTTAGCTCATGATTATCTCGCGTTGGCATCGCTCGCTCAGTGCCGTTCTAACTCTCTTTGTTTGAATCTGCAGATGAAGTAAGTGGATACCTTCCTCCCCGATAGCATAGCTCATGAGCCAGTCAGTCTCCCAGCGTCCGCTAGAAAGACCCACACGTACAGACTCCCATCGCCCTTGAGGAATCATCCAGTAGCTGCTAGTGATTCTGTCCGCCCGCCCATCGTCAGTGACCTGTGAATAGCTGAAACCAAACGTAGCCATCCTCCTTGCTTTCTGTATCTTTTTTCCCCATGCATGTCAACAGCCAGCATTCTTGAGAGACAAACATTCAGTAGGGTAACCGGATACGTATCCGGACAAAACCCAATCTTCCGGTCCTTGACCAGAGCCCGCGGGTACTGCAGGTCGAGTATACGGGTTTGTCTCCATCAGGCCAGGTCGAGTATACGGGCTGAACGGACCCGGTATACAATTCATCGAATCGCAGTGCGATTCATTTAGCTCTTTGGTGCAATTCGAATTGAGCAAACCCGAGCTTCTTTCTCAGGCCGATCAAAGAAAGGGTTGCCGTTGGAGGAAGAACCCGACGACCCGGGAGCTACGGGAGGCGGCCGCCCCATCGCCGTCAGTCCCAAGAAGCCCACGGCTAGCACAAGACCACACGAAGCACCACAGGTGAGGGAGTTAGATGGGCATGCAGTTAGCGTAGTGGCGATGTGTGTGCGTGTTGTGAGGAAGAGCGTAGCTCCTGGTAGTGAGGAGATCAACTTCAATGTGCGAGTCAGTTCGGATGTGAGCGATGACTGTCGTCCTCACAGACGCCACTGCGGATGCGAATGCCTCACAAGGAGAGTACGGAGGCTGACAGCGTGCCGTGTGTGTGTGTATGCGAATGTAGACGTTGAAGTTGTCACCATGGAGGAGCTGCTGCACCCGCTGTTGAAAGTGCCGTTTGAGAAGGCGAACAAGAGCTTCCGCTTGTTCCACAAGCACGTGAGCCGCGAGATCGCGGCCGTACAGAAGGCGGTGTTCGCGCTGCAGGAGGAGCAGCCATCGGCGCAGCACACGCTCGTGCAGGACACGATTGAGTCGCTCGAGCTGATCGCCGAGCGGATCCGCAACGCGCAGCAAGACGCCAAGCAGTTCGTCGCGGAGCAGCAGAAGGACATCAATAGCTGCGTGCTGCGAGCCCAGTATGTGCACAAGTACCAGAGCGGCAGCGACTCGTTGGCAGCCGCGGCCCATGCAGCCGCTCGCGTGCCCAGTGGCACGACGGCGAGCACGTGGAATCTGGCTAACGTTTTCACCAGAACGGACAGCCAGACGATGGAGAATGACCGCATGATTGCGGATTACCTGCTCCCACACGGCTACATCAAGAGCTCCAAGCTCATCCAAGAGACGAAAGGTGCGTCGTGGCTGCATTTGTGCGAACGGTCGCTGGCGTGCGACGCTAGCGTGGCCACATAAATATTTTTTACGGATTCTAACTGGGATTTTTTGGGCTGTACAAACGACAGGAGTGGAGTTTGTCGTCGACCACGACTTGCACATGCAATGCCATTCGATCGCCAATGACTTACAGGCACACAACGTCTCGACTGCCATCACGTGGTGCACGGAGAACGGCTCTCGGCTTCGTCGTCTGCAGTCGCAATTGGAGTTTCAGCTTCGTCTGCAAGAGTTCATTGAGCTCGTGCGGTCGGACAAGAAGCTCGAGGCGATCCAGTACGCACAGGCCAACCTCACGCCCATTTCTCTCCAGAATGAAGATGAAGCGACGCGCAAGACAATGATGGAAGCTATCCAAGAAGCCATGGCCACGTTAGCCTACAAGACCCCAGAACAGTGCGGCGTTGCGGCGTACGCCCAATTGTTTTCGATGGATCGGTGGCAGAAACTCATGGATTCATTTCGCACGACGTTTTGTACGGTGTACGGTATCCACAGCCCACCGGCGCTGTGTATTGCCTTGTACGCTGGCATTTCCAGTCTGAACACCCGCACGTGTCGCCGCAACCGAGAAGCGTTAAGTGATGCCAAGAAGCGACGTCGACAGGACGATGAGAGTGACGGCGAAGAAGAGCAGGCTGCTGAGGTTTTGATCCACGCGTCCATGTTGACCGCGGCGGAGCGTGAAGAGATGGGCATTCAGCTGGATCTGCAGCACGAACGACGCAGGGATCAGGAAAGCGCACGTCACCGAAGCAAAAAAATCAAGGCAGACCAGGACGCGTCGTCCCCTCCTCCACCGCCATTGTGCCCGACATGCAGTGAAGTTGGAGGCAAACTGTGTGGCTCGCTGCCCTTCGCCCACCACCCGCACTCTCGGCTCGTGTGCCGTGTCACACAAAGCGTGATGGACGAACACAACCCACCGATGGCGTTGCCCAACGGGTATGTATTCAGCCGCCGAGCTATCCAGCAACTAACAGCCAAGGAGGATGCTGTCGATATAGTCACATGTCCTGTGACGGAGGATCGTTACCAGTTGAGCCAACTCAAGTCCGTTTACATCCTGTAAGTCGAGAGCCAGTCTCCAACAATGAGTAGTATAAGGGAGCCCTTAAAGAACATGTAGGAGGAGGAATGAAGTAGGATGGAGCATGTGGTAGCGCAGTAGAAGTGGTAGCAAGTGTAGCAGTAGGGATTAACAGTAAAACCAGAATCGTATTTACGGCCTCACGCCTGGATGTGCTGTCGACTTCTCCATTCACCCCCCCCTCGACGAGGCCGTACCACCTCGGCGATACACACCGCTGTGCTGGAGGTTCTCAGCCATCGTCTGCATGAAATCCTACGAGATCAAACCCACCCAACCACTCGTTAGAATCTCAATATCAGAGACCACGACAGTGCTAGTCTCGGACTCACCTGTGCAGTCTTTTCGGTCGGCCTTCGCTTTCCCTCGAGAAGCAGCACCAAATAGACGGCCGGATCAATGGTCGAAATGTAGTAGCTCGTCTTGAGTCGGCGCTCTGTGTGGACAAACGGCGCGCGGCCCGACTGCATCTCAAGCACTTGGCGGTTGTCCATGATGAGGCTCACCAGATTCGGCCAGTGCTGCAGCGGTGGCTCGGAATTGGGGTAGCAGAACACGGCGGGCCAACCTCGTAGCCCCCACAGCGGAGCAAAGTCTCCGCTCTCGTCCTCTTCGGCTTCAGGCTCGAGGTTGAGGTTGAAGAGGTTGTGGCTCTGGCTCGTCGAGGTCGGTAACGGCGACGTGGCCGATTGGAGAGGTTGCCCAGCCGACCTCCCCACAGAGCCCAATGCAACTGATCGGGTCACCTGCTTCGTCGTCGACTGGGATTTACTGGATACGTCGGAAGCATCGAGCGCCTTAGTCGCTAGCCTACTTGACTGCGGACAAAAGTAGCCCTTTGCGTAGAATTTTGCACCTTTGTTGTCCAGCTTGTCCGTCTCCACGATCAGCATGACCGACGCAGTGCCGTCTTCCACACGATGAGCTGCAAAACAACAAGAGTCAGTCTCCAAAAACAAGGACCGCATCAAGTCATACTGAAGCGAGTACGGTACGTACATCCTTTTGCCAGCAAGACATCGATCAGCTGAAGGTACGAGATTCCGACGGGGCTGCGAATGAAGCGCGTGAGGTTGTACGGCGCGAGGACATCTCCTCGGGATTCAAACGGCTCGAGCCATGCGTGGAAGTACAACGTGAACTTGGCGACGAGACTGCGACAGAAACGCTTGGACCACTGGTACACGGGCAATGCATACCCGTCTTCACGCTCTTGCTTCGCGATGGCGGATGCCATCATCTCGGCTGCGATCGTGTGGGCGTTGGTCGTGTTGAAGCCGCTCGTACCACCTCCACCAGCATTCGTGCCCACGGAGCTGAGGCCGATTCCACCGGGCGTGAGCACGCTGTTTGCGATTCCTCCGCCGTGGATAAGTGAAGGCGTTGTGCCCAGGATTGCGTTCTCCAGTGCATTTGTCGGCGTCGTCGAGAGCTGGATTGAAGCAGCAGCGGCCTGGATCTTAGAACGAAGGTTGGAGACCGATATCCCTCGCTTTAGCAGGGAACCTCGTTGCGACAGGAGCCTTGAAAAGGCACTAAACCAAGGACAACACCACGAGTTAGAGAGTGGTCATCAATCCCAAAGAAAGGATACTACGTACTTTTGAGACTCCGCAGTATTCGCAGCTGCAGTCACCGCGACTGCGTGTTCTTGAGCAGCCCCAAACGCGGCCATCTCGGATCCTGAGGAGACGGACTGGTTGAAGCTCTTGCGCCTGAAGCTAGACTCCCTCTGCGGACGAGCCAACGAACCGGAGTTGGTCAATGGCGGTGGTGCCATACTGTCGCCGGGCCCTACCGATCCATACCGGTTGTTGCTGGCGTCCGCATACAACATTGCGGCTGCAGCTGCAGCTTGCTGCTGCATTTGAACAGTAGACGAACCAATGGACGCATCTGAGTACGTCGAGCTGGAGAGCACGTAGTCTTCATCGTCGTCACTTTCATCGAACAGTGGGTAGTCACTGACGCTATCAATGTGGTCGCTCCACGTGCGCAGCGAGGACTTGAAACGATGCAGTGCGAGCATCGACTTGGTGAAGTCATACTGAGACAAGTGCACCTCACTGTCAAACGCCGCTTTCACGGTGCGTAGCTCCTCGATCGTCGACTGCCGCAGAGTCACGAGCAGCGGGTGCTCGAACTGCGAGTACCGCTTCATGAGCCGCTCGAGAGTCTTGGCCATCTACAATTCATCGCCCAGCCATACACGTGAGCCATTTTTGAACATTGCACTCGTCGCCGCCTTTTAGCAAACACGTACGCCAGAGTAATTGTGCGGGGACGGCTGGGTGGCGAGTCCTCGATACAGGCCGATCATTGACACACGAAGCTATCCACACACAACGTCAGTGAGTACAGGTAGGCCTCATCAATTGAGAGTCTCACGTACCGCGAAGAAGTCTGACGCCTGCTCGAGCAGAGTCTGGTAGTACTCCAGATCGTCGGTCATCAACTGATCCAGCTCCGACATCAGTACCGAGTCGCTCATGATACTGTGGGCGCTGCCGTGGTCTCCCTTCAAAGACGTTGGCGTGTTCATCGGAGGCGTTCTCTTCGCGGCACAACCGGACCGCTGCTGCGCTCGCCGCACGACTGGCGTAATCTCCTCCACGAGATGCTTGAGCAGCACGACAAGCTTGTTGTAGAGATGGTCGAGAGTCTCCTTGTGGATCATATCCGGTTCCAGGTACCGCATGAGGTGGTACGTGCTCTCACAAGACGCTGCGAGGCGGATCATCACAGCAAACGCTGTCCAGCTCTTCCACTCAGTGCGAGCGTCTTGCATCCCGCTTTCCGCTGCGACGTCCTGCTCGGCGATGAATGCGTCCAGTACATTCGTGGCTTGCTGGTACTGGTACTTGGCGAGCGCCTCAAACACTGTGGGCAGGCAGCTACCGAAGATCCTGCAAAGCACGTCGTCTGACGGCAGCGCAGCAGCTGCTGCTGCCAGTGTTGCACCCACAGACGCCGACAGCGAGCCACGTGTGGGCGACGCCGTCACGGCGGACGACATACTGAGCGTTTGGGAGAGCGAGGAAGGCGTAGCTGACGGCCGCGTGCCATTGCTTCGAGCGTTCAGCCGCGCGCGTACACTGGGCATCATCGGGCCTGGCGTTCGGCTGCCGTAGGGTTGGGTCTGCATGCTTTGGTGGCGTGCCATCGGCACGTGCGCTGGTCCCTGGTTGCTCACTCCACCGGCTCCGTTGGTCGCCAAAGCCGCACCGAGGCCGCTGCTTTTGTTACTGGAAGAGTACTCGCTCGAACCAAAGCTTGATTGACGGTAGTTGCGCATGTAGCTGCCGCCCGTGTAGCTGCTGGAGAGCTGCACGCCGTCGGAGGCCAGCTGAGCCCTTCGTGCGTTGGGGTTCACGGGGCCATTTCGCGGCTTCGTTTGCGCTGGGGAGGACGAATCCGAGCGTCCGACTTGTAGATGATGACGTGCATAGTTGCTGGCACGTCCATGTAGTGCTCGTGCTGCCTGAACCGCAGGAGACGCGCCCGAAGAGGACGCGTTGGCCTGCTGGATGCTGGCCATTTGAGTCACTTCGCACGGTTTTCTCGAGAATGGAACTGGCCATTTGTGACATACCCTCGGTATAGTGACTAGTCTTCACCCGCCCATATTAACAGATTCAAGTACGTTTCCATGGTCTCTGGTACTGTGAATGGAAATGAGCGAGATAGATCCCCACGAATCGATGCTGTTGCTATTCGACACCACACGCTCAGTCGCATGCTGCTGCTGCAGAGCTTACACTGCTTGCATCTATATACATACACTGGGTTGCTGTGTACTCACAGCGTGATGCCATCGCCACTTAAATAGGAGACCGTCGACGCCAAGCGCGCCATCTCGTCCGTGTGCCGAGCCACTTCGTCGGCGGCTGCTGCTGCTGCCATTCGGTTGTGACTCGCGGCTGCAGCGGCGACGGCAGCGTTCATCTGGCTACGCAGGTGGCTGTTGACGTCCACGTCAGCCACGCCTCGTACACTCGCGTCCTGCAGGTCCGGGTGCTGCTGCGCGAGCTCCATGGCCGACGTGATGCGCGACACTTCCTCTCGGCGTCGCTCCAGCTCCATCTCCACGTGGTCCGAGCAGTAGCCACCGCCCAACACCCACTTCTTGCACTGCAACGCTGCACACTTGCGGCCACCACCGTGGGCCTTGCAGTGGCCTCCACCTCGGTCGACGGCCGAGCATCCATCCATGCGGCACTTGGTGCCACCGCCGTGACGGATGCAAAAGCCGCCGCCTTTCTCCATGTTGGTGCAGCCGACAAAGATGCAGTGCTTGCCGCCTCCGTGGCGCTTGCAGAGACGGTTGCTCTGTGCGTGGCTCTCGCATCCTTCGATCTTGCACCGCAGCTTGCCGCCGTGTCCTCGGCACAGTTTGTTCACTTGGCGGTTCTTCGTACAACCTTCAACGATACACTTGCGTCCACCTCCGTGCGCGATACAGTGGCCACCGCCGAGATCGTACTTTGCGCACCCTGGCGTCTTGCACCTCTTGCCTGGACCCTTGTGGGTCTCACAGAGACCACCGCCAATTGCCCAGTTCCGACACTTGTCAAGCTCGCAGCGCTTGCCACCGCCGTGACGCTTGCAGAAGCCTCCGCCGCGATCGACTTTTGTGCAGTCCACTGCTCGACACTTCTTGCCACCGCCATGAGCTATACAGTAGCCTCCTCCGATGTCGCGCTTCTTACACCCTTCTTCCTGGCAGAACCGTCCGCCGCCGTGGGCTTTGCAGAAGCCTCCTTCCATGCGCTTGCGCTCACATCCGTCAATGGGACAGAGCGGCTTACCGCCATGGCCCGAGCACAGCCCGTAGCCTTGCACGAGCTTATCACAGCCGTCGACCTTGCACTTCTTGCCGCCGCCGTGGCGGATACAGTACCCGTTGCCCTGATTGAACTTGTTACACTGCGGCTCCTTGCAGAACTGGCTCACCTTGTGGATCGTACAGCGACCATCGACACCCACGGCCTGACGCGTACAGCGCACACGCTTCTTGCTATAGTATCGGCAGCGATTGAACCGTCCTGATCCCTGGGCTGGCGCCGCACTGGCGTACTCGCTCGTCTCTCCTTGGCCCTGGCCGACAGAGTGCTGGAGCAAAGCCGCCGCGACGTCCACATCGTCGTCGGACAGCGCGTCATCCTCCATAGCGCTCGCGTCGCCACGCGTCATCACGCCGCTTCCAGAGTCCGAATCCGAGTCGTCGCCACCGCCAGTCGCGTCCTTGTGTTCCTGTTCAGCGTGGGCCAGCAGCATCTGCGCCAGCTCCGCGCTGTCGGCCGGCGCGACGTGTGGCAGGTCGTCGTTGTCCAGATCCTGCAGCGACTCGCTGCCTGTGAACGGCGTCCGGAAGTCCAGCTCTCCATTCTGCGCACTCGCGAGGTCGTCTATAATAGCCATACATACATCACCACATACAAAACGTTAGTGAATCTCGCCTTGGACAAAACCCGCCTTTCTCGACGAGCAGCTACGCGAAAAACGCACGCAGATTCGCGGCCTCGTCGGCAGTGCGCAGCCCGCGCAGGAAGCGCAGGTACTCGTTGTCGCGGTCCTCGCCCGGCTCCATGGCGTGCGCGTTCCGCCCCGTGCTTGAGGGTCTCCTAGGGCCTTCTCCCTGTGTTACTACAGACGCGTTTTGACCATGCACCGCTGTTGAGGGTCTCCGTTCGCCCGAAAGATGCTAAAACGCCACCCAATGGCGGGGAATAAACTACGATTAGATACATAAAGCAGAAAAAGCTGGGTTTTATCAACGATGCGAAGCTAAATCGGAGTCCAAGACAATCAAAGTTTGAATAACGTGATGTGATTGGCTGAAAATAGAAGCGATCGGACGGCTTTTCATGGTTGGCCTGCGCGAACGATTGGCACCACAATTGGCATTGGCGCAGACAGACAGTCTGAAAGGCGACAAGCATGGCGACCTCAGTGGCGGAGATCAAGCAGCTCGAGGCCAAGATCAAGGAGGATGTCAAGCAGATCAATGGTGCGTGCTTGTAAATCACGGTGGTGTGGTGGGATTCCAATTAATAATGATGGAACAATGGTGTGCAAATGACCAGAGCTGCCCAAGATTGTCAAGGCCTTGAAGCACAAGGACAAGGCCGTGGCCCAGGCGGCCATGGAGTCCATGCGCCGCGTGCTCGTGTTCTTCGCGGAGAAGGGCGACCTCAAGGCCTCGGTGCCGTCGACGGACGCCAAGAAGCAGAAGACGGGCGACGCCGTGGCCACGTTCCGCAAGTGGCTCTGGAGCGTGTACGTGACGTTCATCAAGGAGATGCTGGACTGGCTGCTCCACGGCAAGGACGAGAACGTGCAGGTGAACGCGCTGCGTACGCTCATGGAGTTCATCTCGCGCGAAGGCGAGCTGCGTGGCTCAGGCGCCGCGTTTGGCAACGAGACGTTCATGCGCGTCGTGCAGCAGCTCATGGCCAACCCCAAGCTCAAGGGCGAGGTCGCGAGTGTGTTCAAGGGCGAGTACGTCGCCGCGTACATTGACGTGCAGTACTACATGCTGCGCAATCTGACCCAGATCCTGGACACGGAGCTCGAAGCCAAGAAGGAGCCGACCGACGACTTCACGTTTGTCTCGAACGCGCTGCGTCTGCTTAACATGGTCAACATGCCAGCCAAGGAAAGCGAGATCTCGTCGTTCCTAGTCGCGGTTGAGCCAGTGGACAAGTCGAAGGACGAGGAAGACCAGGAAAGCGACGAAGAGGAGAACGCCGAGCAGTCGGCGCTGGCGCTGGGCACCAAGCGCAAGGCCCAGCCAGAGGACAAGAAATCTACGAAGGGCGGTCTGCACAGCCTCAAGCAGCACCAGCACGTGTTCAGCATGTGCTGGGTCGCGATGCTCCGCCACCGCCTTCCACAGGACGCCTACAAGAAGATCCTGATGCAGCTGCCGTTCGAGATCATGCCGCACCTGGAGAACCCGCTGCTGCTGTCTGACTTCCTCACGGACTCGTACAGTATCGGTGGCGTCACGAGTCTGCTCGCGCTGAACGGCTTGTTCATTCTCATCACGGACCACAACTTTGATTACCCAGACTTCTACAACAAGCTCTACGTGTTGCTGAACGACCCGACTCTGCTCAGCGCCAAGCAGCGGTACGTTTGTCCTCACTCCACGATCTGGTATCCTGAATTCTGCTGTGTACTGACTGATCATTTTTTTTGGTCTTGTCAGCTTCCGCTTCTTCGGCCTGCTGGAGCTCTTCTTGTCGTCGTCGCACTTGCCAGCGTACATGGTCGCGGCGTTTGCCAAGCGACTCGCGCATGTGTCGCTGTCGAGTGAGCCAGGCGCGATCCTGTTTATCATTCCGATGGTGTACAACTTGATTCTTCGCCACAAGGAGTGTCTTCAGCTGATCCACCGCAGCGGTGCCGGCTCGGCGGCCGAAATCGCTAAGCTGCGTCGTGAGCAGCTCTCGAGCACCAACTCGGTGGACGCCGCCGCCAAGGAGCTGGCGCGGAAGACGGTCGCGATTGCGCTGAAAGATGGCCACGACCCGTACGTGAGCGACGAGACCGACCCGCAGAAAAGCAACGCGCTGCAGAGCTCGCTGTGGGAGATCTACACGCTGCGACACCACTACAACGCCGAGGTCGCTGGCAAGGCCAAGCTCTTCGAGGAGAAGCTGCGCGCCCAGTTCTTGGACCTTGACGACTCGATGGATGCCACGTACAAGTCGATCTTTGACCTGCAGCTCAAGCGCAAGGCCAAGGGCAAAGTGCCGCTCGCGTTCACGCCGTGCACTGCGCTCTTCACGGAAGACGATACGTTTGCCCAGGTGTTTGATCTGTAGAGGCTGCAGACTGGAACTGTAGCCCCTCCGATCATCAACCTACCCACCACCCTTGTCTGCTTAGAGATCAATAGAATGGATATTTTGTTTTCGCTTTCGATTTGCTACTGGTTGGGTAGCCCCGCAGCTCGTGAGTCTTGAGGTCCGTCGCGAGTCGCGTAGAGTTAATAGCAGTGGGTCCGAAGACCACCGTGAGTACAAACGTCTTCATATCTTTATCAGAGACCCTCCAGGGACTCCAAGGACAGACAGTTGTAGTACAGAAGGACGAGGCACAGCCACGGCGGTTATGCGACGCGGAGAATCACGTGGATGCCACTGTCGGTCTCGACGAGGCCGCTCATCTCGCCTACCTTGAGCGCAAACGAAGCCTTCTCAAAAGGCGGCTGCATCTTGTTGCGGCCGAACGGACCGAGGTCGCCACCACGCTTCGCACTGTCATACGACACACCAAGGGTTAGCCACCAGTATGCTTGCCCAGCATACGAATCGACCCGTTCAGTACCTGCTGCAGTCGCTCTCTTCCTTCGCGATCTCTTCGAAGAGCTCTCGCAACGCCTCCTTCTACAAGCCACACCGATATCTGAGACCTTGCCTGCATCCATCCATTGTCTGTGTCCTAAGATACTCACGGCTGGGTTCTCCTTGACGCGAGCAAGCAGCTTGTCGCGAATGCCCTCGACCTTGGCGATCGCTACTGCCTTACTTCTCGTGATCTCCTCCTGTCGCCACGACGACGGACGCCGCGAGCCCGAGTGCTTGACCAGAATGTGCAGCGCCTGCCAGCCACCCCGATACCATTAGCTACTCATACTCTGTATCACTACAACCAGAGTCATAGCGCACGTACCTGTACGGTCTCTTCGCCGTTCTTGTGCTTCTTGTCCTTGCTGCTCTTGGCCGCCGCGTGCCGGAACTCGCGCTCCTTGGCGTGGACGTGGGACAGCTTCCAGGTCTTGTCGCCAGTCTTCAGGTGGAGGAAGTACTTCTCGCCCGGTCGGCTCTTGCTCTCGACCTCCTTCCAGCCCTTGGGCAGCTCCTTGGCGTCCGTCTTGCTCATTGTGGACCCTCGAGCTTCTAACGGATTCACACAGGCTAAAAGAGCTCTTCAGCCAAAGAGCTCCGCGAGTCGCACGGAACTCACCCAAAACACCTCACAAAACCGGTATCCTGTCAGTTTATGACCACCTCTGAAATTTCAACCAATCAAAAGATTTCAAATATAATTTACAGCCAATCAGAGACGGTTAAAGCACTGGCCTTCACCAAAGCTGGTGGCTCTTCAAAGAGCCCATCAACACGAAGAGCTCCACAATCCCTACCACCAAAGGCGACAGCATGGTGCGCGGCGCCAAGTACAAGACCCCCAGCTCCAAGAAGAAGCCAGGCGACTTCAAGCGGCCCAAGCACAAGGTCGGCCGCAAGGCTCCTGCTGCCGCTAATGTGACGTCCGTCTCTGTGGCCTCGCGCCGCATTAACATGCTCGAGCAGAGCGTGCTCACGGAGAAAGGCGACGCAGTGACACATCGGCATCTATCGCTACAAGACCTCATGGCGAATATCGGCCACTACAACGCGCACATGCGACAGCGCGCGCTGCAAGGACTGCGTGAGCTGGCAGTGAGCCATCCGGCGAACGTGCTGGCCAACGTGGCGATCGTGCTCGAGCGGTTCCTGCGCACGTTCGTGGACGAAGAGGCCATCGTGCGCGAGGCCGCCGTGCAGACGTGGAAGACGCTGATCGCCGTGATGATGGAAGGCAAGTCGCTCAAGCCATTTGCCAAGCTCATCACCATGTACTTTTGCAGCGGTCTCACGCACTTGCAGGTCAGCATCCGCCACGACACACTGCGAGCCATCAGCGCGTTGCTCGAAGTCGCGCCGGACCTCATCAGTGTGGACGCTGGGCTGGATCAATTGGGGCGTCTGATCGAGAACTTCCGCGATCTCATCGCGGCCGCACACAGCCAAGGTATCAAGATCAACAACAAGTACAACCTCCTCAACTCGACGAGTGGAAACGGCTCGGGACGTTCCGGGGCAGCAGCGAAGAAGCAGAACGGCGACAGCCAGCAGGCCAGCAAGCCTTCTACAAAGAAGAGCGGTAACGCCAGTGCGCTGACGCTGCGGTTCTCGGCGCTGACTGTGCTCCACAAGCTGCTGCACTCGATCGACTTTTCCGACGAAGAGCTCGCGGCGGCCACGAAATCCGCCCACAGAGTCGTGCGCAACGTCGCTCGCATGGCGCCAATCGCGAACTCGCAGGTGCTGATGCTGTACGCCACGCCGACGCTCGTGGTCGGGAACCAGTCGGAGCGCCTGCGTAGTGTTGGCTTCTGGCAGGAGAAGTCGCGCTCGTTGCTGAGACCGCTGCTGGATCTGTGGCTCGAGTGCAATGAAAGCGACTCTGTCGAGTCTCTATCAGAGGAGTTTGTCGAGAACATGCAGCGTATCGTGGAGACGGCGACTGTGATTCTGTCGGCGAATATCGAGCACATGGCCGAGTTCCCGGACGGTGAGCTCGCCAAGTCGGCTCGTAAGGTCCAAGATCATCTCCTTGCGCGGTTCCCGATGTTCCCTGAAAACAACTTCACGGCCGGTGGCGACGCGTACCTGTCTCGTTGGTACGGCATGAACGTCTCTATCGCCAAGTTTGCTTGTGTGCTGCTGCAGCTTCCTCAGAGTGCGCGAGCAGCGTCGACGAAAGACCTTGATGTGCGTATCAACAAGTTCGTGGTGTCAGCGTTGGCCAAGTACACTGCGTCAGACGAGCTGCGAGCACTATCGGGCACACATTTCATTGTGCGAGGTCTCCTTGAAGTGCTGGCATCCGTGTTGGCCGCGATGCCCGTGCCGGACCAGCGAGAGGAGCTGCTCGCGGAGTTCACGCAGCTCTACGCCAAGTGCTCACCGCGTTCGATGACGTTCCGAACGTGCACGAGCTTCGTGATCGACCGGCTCGTGGATCTTCCTCGATGGCCGTCGTGGCCGCTCGTGCTGCAGTGGCTCAAGTGCTTCGGTAACTTTTTGGGCCAACTGGATGCCAGCCACATGGAGCTCGGACGCCAGTGCCTGTTCACGATGATCTCCGTCATGAAGCAGCTGCCTACGGATCTCGCAACGAGCGGTGCGGCCGACAGCGTGCTCAACAATCTTGAGCAGTTCTTCAACGTGACCGCGCAGGACATGAAGACGACCCAGTTCCGATTCGATGAGCTCTCGGCGTCTGATCAGCTCGAGTTTGTGTCGCTCGTGTACCACTTGCCGAGCTATCCCGTGGGTCTGCTGCGTGCGCTTGCGAGCTGCTGCAAGAGCCCTCGCGTGCACATCGACGCCAAGAGCTTCCTCATGGACATTCTCCACCAGCGTAGCGAGATGCTGGACCTGGCCCACTTGGTGAGCTTCTTGATGAGCGGTATCCTTGGCCGTGTTCAAGACGCGGAGCCGACGGCTGTCCAGACGCAGCAGCATCTCCAGCTCACACGCCACGTGAGCAGCATCTTGCTGACGATGAACTTGGGAGCCTCATTAGCCAAGATCCTCACGCCGGCGCTCTCTCGCCAGGCCGCGAACCTGGAGTCGATGGATCCATTGGATGTCCACACGCTTTTGCTGCTCTACGGAGCCAACTTTGCGTCGGTCAAGCCGATCCACCGTAGCGAGTTGCCTACTGAGATGGTCGATACTGTTGTGCGCGTCGCGACGTCCTCGCTGCTGGCGTTTGGCTCGTCGATGGACCGCCAGACCCAGCAACTGGATCTGCTGAACGACCTGGTCTCGACACTCGTGCTCTCCGATGACGTTGTGCGTCGTGTGCTCGAGTCGCTGTTGCAGTACGCCAGCTCAGACGTTGCTGATGTGCTCACCACGAAGCTCAAGGCGCTGCAGTTCCTTGTGCAGTCGACGACGCTGCGCCAGTGGTTCGTGCAGCACAATGCGCTCACGCTGCAGCGTTTGGACGCGTTCGACGCGGCAAACGCCTCCAAGGCGACTGAGGACGTCACGCGCTTGATCCGCCAAGTGCGAGGCGACCTGCATCTCGTTGTCGTGGGACAGAAACAGCAATAGACAGAACTAGAACCTCCTGTGGCGTCATGGATAATAGACTTGAATATGTAGTATTCCTAACTGCCCGTCGGCCTCGTCGACTTATTCATCTCCAATTGTGCGAACTGGCGTCAGGAAAAGCAGCATTCTCCAATCTGCCAAGCTCCAAGCAAGTCAAACCCACGCCCAGACCGACTTCCCCGATGCAATCGTCTCTATTCTCCCTGTGTGGTGCAGTGCTGCTGTCGACGGCAAACGCAGTCAGCTCCTCATCCATCCTGCGCACTGACGATCCACGTGTAAGTGAGATCCTTCCACACATTGGCTCGGTGTTTGTGAGGCACTGATGGGGGTTGTTTACTGACGAACTCGCCCCAAATGGCAGGCGTGTCCGTGGGACATCAAGATCTGCGGCGACGGCACGTGGGTCTACAGAATGCCCGAGCGCGACTGTGCATTCGGCAACTGCTGGGTTAAATTCACACAGACCGATGGCGAAGAAGAGGAGACGCTGCCGCCCGAGCCGACGACTCCCGCGAAATGAAGAGCGTGAGGAAGGCGTGCAAGATCAAGAGTGTCAGACACGATCTTCATCAAGATCAAGCCACACGGCTACATGGCTACATCAGTTAACCTAAGAAGAACACACCACGAAAGTTAACTGAGACCGTGGCCTTTCGAGCATTGGGTCAGTTGAAGTCATTCTTGAGCGATTGCCGGCCCATGAGCGCTCCACCGAAGACACTGCCGCCAGCATCCAATGCCGCGCGTACGTGGGTCAAGGCGCTCAACTTGCTCTCGCCGACGACGCTGTTCCGCACGAAAAAGCAGCTTCAGGAGGCGCAGCCGTCCAATGACATGGCCAAGCCGCCGATGCCAGTCCACGTCCTGGAGACGCTGGCCCAGCTCGTGGATTATCTCGAAGAGAACCACCGTCGAGAAGAGGGACTCTACAAGAAAGAGAGCAGTGCGTTGGAGTGGGGCGATCTCAAACGAATTTGTTTGAGCCGCGGACGTGAGGACGGTGCGAGGCTACCGGATCTGGCGACGCTGAGTCCGCACGCAGTCACTAGAGTGATCAAAGAGGTGAGTCTGATGGTATGAGCGGCAGTCAATGAGGTGCGGATTACTTAAGTTTCATGTTGACTGAGTAGATCTTGGGCCACGAGTTTGAGCCGCTGATACCGTACACCTTAAGCCAAGCGCTCCTTGACCGAGTGGCGCAGCGGGACGAGATCACGACGTTGAATGAGATCGTGGAGAAGCTCAAGCTGCTCAACGCATCAAAGAGAGACTTCCTCAAGGTCTTTCTCATCCACCTCCACCATGTGAGTGCTTCTTAGAGTACGCTGCACGAAAATGATAAAGTAATCTGACGATGGCGGTGCTGTGGGGGCAGATATCGACCAGTATTCCTTGTCGGATGACTGCAAAGCAGCTCGCGACACATATCGGCGTGCTACTCATTCGTCCAGTCGAAGATCCTCGTGCTTTATCCGCCAGTAAGGACCCTCTTCACTGTCTCACTTGCGTCGTGGCCAGTGATTAACCAAAAGTCTCGTTGCAGAGGACTTGTTCAAACAACGACGACGCCTCGCACGGTTGATGATCGAAAATGCGTCCGCACTGCCGTATGACTGCGAGTCAGAGGTAAATCTTCTGCAGTTGTCGGACACTGTTTGTACAGCACCGACTCAGGCTGAACCGCCAATCGAAAGGCAAACAGAAACCGTGATCATCGAGGAGACACGTCCTCTTCCAGCCGAGCCTGTGCACTATATCCAAATGATGTGGGATGCACACAGTAACGCACAGACCGAAGCCTCTCTGAGGGTGTGTACTTGAGCGTGATGATGAAGGTTGTTCATGAAAAGCGGACTAACATGAGCTACTGCAGACCGTCCTCTCTCCGTTTGGATCAATCGCCACGTTGGCGATCAATGACTCTGGAAGCAGGTAGGTCTGTCTGTCTCAGTATCCATTCTCCTTCTCATATATAATAACTCCTACTGCAGAGCGATCGTAGCGTTCTGCACATCGGAAGGAGCGCAGGCTGCCGCAGAAGCTCAGCTTCCGCATTTGCGTATCCGACGACGAAAACCTCGGTCTCAGCCGACGGGATCTTTGGCTTCTTCGCTAGAGTATCCAGGATCTTCTCCTGCACCGAGCCCAGTAGAC
Source organism: Pythium sukuiense (assembly GCA_023334995.1). Lineage (NCBI taxonomy): Eukaryota > Oomycota > Peronosporomycetes > Pythiales > Pythiaceae > Pythium > Pythium sukuiense. The sequence continues at coordinate 84,844 of JAADVL010000016.1, forward strand.
GAAGCAGTCAAGGGTGATGTGGCATCCATACTGCCTCCACCGATCACAGTTCCGGTTACGCCAGCAATCAGCGAGAAGCCAGACGCCATTGTGGCTGTCGTGGCACACACTGGACGCGGAACAGAAGTTGAACAAGTGCTGCAATCTCCACAGTCTCCTCAGTCTTCACAAGCTTCACCAGCGGATTCGCCTTACTTCCTCCATAAATTAGAGCGGCCACCGTCAATACTGCTCGTCCAGAAAGCGATGAAGACGTTGCGCGGTCGTGATGAGTTGGAACTTGAGGATGTCGAGTCGTTACCGACATCGCCACTGCAACTCGCGGACGGAGACCGCGGTGACAAGGCGCTCGGTGCTATCGTAGAAGAGCCTGTAGTCGTGGAGCGCGACGATACTCAGCTTCCTGACACGTCAGTGAGGGTAGAAGAGCGAGAACCTGTTCACGAAATGCACGAACCAGTTGTGACGCAGCGTCGGAGATCACTCAAACAGTTGCTGACAGTCAGCACGACTGTGAATCGTACCCATGACCCCAGCGCAGATGGAAACTCGCAAAAACTAAAACAATCAACCGCAAAGAAGCTATTCAGCCCCTCCACCTCGACGAAAATCGGATTTATCACCGATTTGAAGTCGAGGATATCGAAAAAGCCCACGCCTCGGTCAGGAAGCGAAGCGAGAGACCCCGAACCAGCAAATCCGACCGGAAAAACGATTCAACCACACCTGGAGATCAGCAGTACTGCCTCACAGACGAAGCCTACGATATGCCATTCGAAGCGAATACAAACCACGACGACGATTTTTCCACTTCAAGACCGCGCCACTGATACAGCGGATCTTCTGCCAGTTGAGACTGCCTGTGATACCATTGCCACACCAGGAGCCGGCAGAGAGGAGAGCGTGGAATCTGAGCTACTCACGCAGCACGTCGTGGTGTTGGAGAAGTGTCTACGTGAGGTCCAGTCGGTAAGATACCTCGGTCAAAGCCTTCTTTCCGACCAGTTTGCTGATACTGGCACTATTCTGACTGCAGGAGCTCAAAAACCTGGCGACGGCATTGTCGGCAACGAAGCACAGCAACGTAGACCGAGCAATGCTTCGAGCCCACGAGCACCTGGCTACTCGTATCGACCACGTTCTCCAATCCACGCCCGCAGCAGATGCAGAAACAGAGCAGGAAATCACAGAGGACCGCGTGGATGCGAGCCAAGCCACGCGTGAGTTCGTCCAGTTCCTCGAAACGAGATCCACGACTCAGGTACGTGAATTGGTTGATGGCAAGACTGCTGGATGTCCCGATCATTATTGAACTGACGAGGAGATTGGTCGTAACAGGTAAAGATACTGGAGGCTGAAGTCCGGGCGGGCCAGGAACTACTTCGACTCCATCGATCGCAGCATCAGAAAGAAGTGTCTGAGGTACGTGTTCGTCCATATCGCCCCCTGATCACCTAACGAACTACTGTACTCTTTTGCCGCCTTCGTCAGCTCGAGGCAGAGATCGCGAGCCTCCGCGTGACATGCAAGGAAACGGAGAAGATGTGTTCTGAGCTGCGCAGTGAATTACGCCAGTGTCGAAACGAATTGACTTGCCAGGTCGCTACGGCCGCTTCCATTCAAAGGTGAGTGACTAGGTGACTAGAGGGTCGTTTTTGTGTCGATTTTCACCTCTGATTGCATCGCTACGTGTCCACAGAGATCGCCGCGACGTTGACGAGAAGCTTGTAATGTGTGAGACCAAGTTGCGAGCAAAAGAGCAGGAGCTGCTCACACTGCAGCTCGCTCATAACGAAATGCAGGAAGTCGCGGCCACTGCTCAGCAGCGACTGGACGAGTACCGCGGCTCGAATCCGGTCAAACGTGGCGTTGGAGATTCCCCGTCCATCACCCAGCTACAAAAGTCGACAGGCTTGACGTTGTTTCCTCATACGACGGCCTTTTTAGACAAGCATCGAAATCCTGTTGAGAAAGGAGTGGCATTGCGTGGAACTACGGCAAAAGCAGAGCCAAATCAGCTGCAGCCAGGCACATACTCTAATACGGCGGAGCTCACAGCTATGCAGACAAGGCTCCAGCAACGCATCCACGAACAGATCGTGGCCACAAAGTACGTCGCTGTTTGGGTCGAAGCACGATCGATTGTACTCTAAGTGTCTGACTAACGTTTGCTTGTGTGACCAAAGAGCGTCGCTCAAAGACATGCAGCAGTTCGACACCAAGCGGTTGTTTGAAGACGACGACGACCACGACGAGGAGGACGAGCCAGATCTTGACCAATTGGAGCAACAATTAGTGTCCGCACGAGCCGAGATGGACGCAGCGATGGACGAGTCGCGACAGAAACTGCAGGAGCTGCTCGAGCCGAAGCTAGTAGCAGACCGAAACCACCAGTCTTCGCGTGGATCATCCGACCCGTCGGGTCTCATCGAAGGACTCCTGGCGAAGGCGCTGTCAGACGACTGGGACGGAGACAATGTCAGACGAGATGAGCGGTACGAGGAAGACCCACTAGGTACGGTGCAACAGTCACGGCGTTGGGAAGACACAGAGCTCAGGAGCTCCCAGCAAAGTGAGCTCTTCAAGAAATGGCTTCGCGATCGAGCTATGGATACACACAGAAGCCCTCCGACTACGTCTTCAACAGCGAGCCAACAGAACAGCAACGTATTGCGAGAAGCGGAGGAATCCATGCAGCGCTTCCAGCAGACGCTGGCCGCGATGACGACAACAGCCACGCCACGCCAGTAAGTGAGACCGTCAATTGAGAAAGGCGTCAAGTTCATCAAACACAATACACCATTTCTTCACGACAGCACGTGGTCCAGTCGCAAGCCTTCTAGCTTGCGCTGGAGTCCGGACGCTGTGTTTAGCGTATGCACGTACACCACGGCCGGCTCGGCCTTGGGGTCTTCTGTATTCCTCTTGCAGTACGTGATGACCCCGCCCGAGTCCGGGAACACCGCGACTTGCACGCGATCAACGCACTTTTCACTGACGAGATCGTGGACCACGACATCACTCGTGCCTAGTGCGTGTGAGAGGAAGGCTCTGGCGTCCAGGGCGGTCACGGGCGTGCCCTGGACGAGCACAGGGCTGCTCTTCTTGTGCTTGATGATGTACCGCCCAGGACAACCCTTGATCATGCGCCACGTCGTGAAATCCCTATCGACAACCAGCACTTGCATCAACAGGGGGGTACTATACACACATAGGGATAGGTAGAAGACCCACCACAGCCGCTGGAGCGTGGCGCCACCATCGCCTACATACTGGCCGTCACCGACGAACGTCGCCATGATGGCAAGTAGTGTCACTATCGCCCGCCTGACTTGCTTTGCCACTACGATGGGGTTTATCGCATTAGAATGACTTTGGAGATAGTGACATAGTTAACTTTGCCTAGATCCCGCAGTCGTCATGGCCGACGCCAAAGCGCCGGAAGATCATGACCGCGTGGGACCCAAGTTGGCGCCGTTCACGCCCAGCGGCGACGGCGTGCTGAGCCGCGCGCTAGATCTGCTGCAGCTATCCGACGAGGACGTCCTGTTCGACTTGGGCTGCGGTGATGCGCGGATGCTCGTGCACGCTGCCAAGGAAACTGGAGCCAGGTGAGCTCCTCAAAACCAAGAGCTCCAAAATGCTCCAAATGACGATTTTCATTGTGTCAATCAGTTGCGTAGGGGTGGAATACGACGCTGCACTGGTTGGAAAGGCACGCGCAAGAGTACTGGTGAGTGTATCTCGACGTTCAAGGGGCTCCAGTGGGTGGGTATGAGGGTGCTAACGCTGTCGTTGACTAGGAAAATGGAGTCGAGACGCTCGTGCATATACAGCACCAAGACGCTCTCCAAGCCGACATTTCATCGGCGACAGCGCTGTTCATGTATCTCGTGCCCCAGGTATCGTAGCCACTCCTTCTCTCTGTCATGGCAAGACAATGTTGTAGAATTGAGATGAACTGAGTTTGTGTATTCCGGTGGTGTGATTCACAGGGTCTCAAGCTGATGCTGCCGAAGTCCGTCGCCACGATGACTGTTGACTGGTAACAACCCGACATATCACTCATATCCGACGCCCTCGTGCACGCTGTAGACTCGAAGAGGCGAGAGCACGCGGCATCCGCATCGTGACATACGTATTCTCAGTCCCAGGCTGGGAATACGCCGACAAGCGCGACTTCAAGGGCACCAAGGTACGTCTCCTCAGCCACCTCAGCCACTTCCCCGTACCCCTCAAGCTCATGCGTGGACTGTGGCGAATGCGTTGCAGGTCTACTTGTACTCCCCATCGTGAGATCCCAGCGGGCAGACCATCGAATAGAACGACGAATACTGAGCCACATAAGCCACACTGGAAGCGGCAGTAGCACCAGCTAACACCATCAACGCGGTCGTCGCTTACAAACTCCCACTTTCCTGTATTGTTTTGTTTCTTCCAGGCGCGACGGCCCCTGCGTATCCTTCTCACTCGCTTCAACGGAGAATCCGCCTCCATTTCCATCCGCGTGCATGAACGACGACAACAATCGCCTCTCCGTCCTCTGCTTAGAAGCCGCGCTTCTTGATGCTCTCCTGGATCGCGATGGCCGCAGAGTACGAGTTGGCGGCGTAGGTGGCGTAGTCGCGCTCGTGCGAGTGCGTGGTGACATGGTACTGGCGCGGCACCTCCGGGAAGCCCTCCGGCGCCGTGTACGTGGACTTGGTGTGGTAGCCCTTTGGTCGCTTGGCCACAGCGTCGTCGTCCAGACGCCACTGCGAACCCTCCTGCAGTCGCTCGAGATGCGCCTACGAAAACAGCGACAAAAACCATCGTCACGCCACCATTTCGCCACCAAAACGACACCATCGTGTTCAGCGAACACTGCGTTATCTACTCACCACCGCGACAGTCTCGCTCTCGTGCGCTGGCGCCATGAAGGAGCCGATGAAGGCGGTCAATGGGTTCTGGGCCATGGTGCTATGTGTGCTTTCCGTCGTCCGTTCCGGTAGTCTCGCGGGCCCCACGCCTTTGATTCCACTCAGGACCTCTCAAAACAGATATCGAGATGTTATCTCAAAGGGTACTGATACTAAAAATATCAAACCTAAAATTCAAGAAACCAACCCATATTTGAACAAATGAATCCTCTAGGTTTGCGATTTGGATGAATACGACGGTTAATCCCACGCCGAGGCGCCGCCCATGCCCACGCTTGGCGTGAAGTCGAGCTTGGTGAGGTCCACGTCGCCAGAGGCAGCCGCCCCACTGGATCCGTCAGCGGTCTTGGCCTTCTTTGTCTTCTTGAACTGCTTGACAGCCACCACACCACTGGCAATGTCCTGTGAATACAAAATGTTAGCGACAAAATTATCCACCTCCCGTCATCAGAACTAGAGAACGAACGCACTTTTGGCTGGCGCTCCGCCTTGTTCTTCTTCGGCTTGTCCTCCTTGGCCTTGTCCTTCTTCTTCTTCTTGTCCTTCTTCGTTTCTGTGGTGACCTCTGGCGTCTCCTTCTTGCCCTTCGACTTCTTGGACGAGTCCTCCATCACCACATCAGCAGAGGCGTCCACCTTCTGCGCTGGTGCAGCAGCGACCTTTGCGTGCTTCTCACGCTTCGTCTTTGGAGCCTTGGCAGGTCGCTCGGTGGACTCATCAGCGACTGGATCCTGCTCTGGGCCTTCGCTCGTCTTGCTATCACGTTTCCGCTTCCCACCAGCAGACTCGGACTCCGTCTTCTCCGTCTTCTCCGTCTTCTCCGTCTTCTGCTTCTTCGCCTTCTTGTCCGATTTCTCCTTCTTCTCTTTCTTTTCCTTCTTCTCCTTCTTCTCAACCTTCTTCTCCTCCTTTGGTGGAGCGACATAGCCGTGGACCTTCTTCGAGAGCACACGGTGGCCATCACGAATCACGAGGTTTGGGAACAGGCGCTTCATCTTGAAGTTGTACTGTTTGTGCTTGGCATCCAGCTTCTTCGCCTCTTTCCGCTTTGCCTTCTCCTCAGGCGACAGCGCGTGTTCCTCCGCCTTCTTCTTTTCCTTTTCGTCCTCCGAATCGGAGTCAGAATCGGACTCATCCGCTTCTTCTTCGGCCTTGGTGTCATCAGATTTGGCGTCTCCAGTCTTCGTGACTTCGAGTGGAGCGCCGTAAATCGGGTTTCCGGTCAAACTCAGCTGCTTGAGGTTGGCCAGCTTGGCGAGCGCCTCGATGCCCTTCCAGTCGTCGATTTGGTTGTGGCCCAGCTCCAGAATCTTCAGCTTGGCTGTTGCAGTGAAGAGATCACGAAAGTCAGGTAAATAAAGTATTCATCGTATCAAACGACTGGGAAAAGGCAACGTACGCAGCTTGGACAGTGAGTAGGGCACCACGGTGAGCTTGTTGTGCGAGAAACGCAGCTCCGTCAAGTTCTTGAGCGAGCTCAGATCAGGAAGGTCCTGTTCATACCATCACAAGATCAGTCAGTAAATGATACAGTTTGGTTGGTCGTGGCGCTGACGGCATGTACCTCAAGCATGTTGTGCGTCCTGTTGAAGGAGGTAATCAAGTCAGTTCTCACAATCCGAGTACCAGAACACCATAGTACGACCACTTACATGGAGATCTTGGTCAGGTTCGGCAAGCGGTCAATCGTGCGCGGCAGGAGCTGTGGGATACGGTTGTGACTGACGATGAGCGAGTTGAGCTCTGGGAACGACGGAACCCACTCGAGCGTCGTAATCGCGTTGTTGTTCAGCACCAGCGCCTTGAGCTGCTTCAAGTGGCGCAGCGTGTCCAGCGGGATGCGCGAGACTTGGTTCTCAGCCACGTTCAGGATCACTAGCTTCTTGAGGTGCTGCAGCTCCGCCAGACCCTGATTCGACATCATCACTCAGATTTCCCACTTGGCCTCCACTACAAGGAATTCAATGCGCGTGCGTACCTCCCCATTGAGCTTGTTGTCCGTCAGACGCAACATAGTCAGACCAGCCACATCCTTCATGTGCGTGAGCTTGGTCAGCTTGTTGCGGCTCAAGTCCAGCTTGGTGGTCTGCTGGAGACCCTCGAGACTGAGGATGGTCTCAATTCCGCGGCCGGACAGATCCACCTGGCCATTGTTCTTCTGGATCTCCGCGAGGTGCTCGTCGATCTTCTCCTTGGTCAGCTTCTTGATCTTGCGCTTCCCATCGTCCGCTGGGTTCGGAGCCATTGCCGCTAGAGCTCAATTCGAGTCGATCGTAATTGGGGATGCGGCTTTGGCGACCAACGCATTTTCCAGACAGACGGCATTCAAAAGAGTGACTATACATCTATAGTGACACCCAAGTACGCATCACTCTAATAGAAGCGCTTGATAAATTACTTTCGCCCGGAAAGTTTCGATGGAGCCGGACCAAATCGTAGATTTGTGTTTGGCGGTCACGGCGATGTACCAAAATACGACGCTTCCGTAACACATGCGCGGAAATTGTGACCACGTGACCATATCAGAACAGCTGGGCGACAAAGGGGAGGATTCCGGTCTGAATGGAAGGAACTGTGGTCCCTTCCCTCCGACGTCGCCATCACGGTAAAGGCGCCGCGTAAGGAGCTGTAGCTCTTCGTCACTAGGGAAGTTGCGGAGCTTGAGTGAGTGGCATTAGGCAATTGAATCGAATCGTCACTGGACACGCCAAAAGGCTCACTGTCAAGTATCCGATCGTACCCCTCGACGGCGAGATCCCCACCGAACGCGAGGCTCAAGGAGACGGCGCGATAGAAAGCGGACGGAGAGATGTACCATCCAGGCCTGCGCTCGCCCGACTCCATGCGCCCGCTGCCACGGCAGCCGCCGATCTCTCCGCATGACCACCAGCCTTCGTACGCCATGTCGAGTCGCGGTGGAGACGAGCGAGGAGGAGAGCGCACGCGCTCGCGTCAACGCCCTCCCACGCAGCGCGCGCAGGACCAAGTCTCGTGGCCGAATCCATGGCTGCGTAGACATTGGGATCCACAGGATCCGCTGGATCTGAACACGGCGCCGGAGGAACCGGTGGATGACACGGAATCGGACAAGTCGGAAAGCGCGCGTCCATTCCAAACTGCGTTTACGATGGACCTGAATGATCTCGTGCAGTCGCTGTGGACACCAGCCAAGCCTCCGCCGCCTCCATCACCTCAGCTGGCGTCTCAATACGCCTCGCGCCGCGAGCGTCCACCTGCTATTTCGCGACAGCGCTCTGGCTCGCCACCGCCACCACAGCCTGGGCTGCAGTCGCACACCGTACCTACTTCCGTTCGAGGCGTACGACGCCCGGTGCCTCGCTACGATGACCGGTCCATGCCGGACGACTTCGCATCGCGAACCTGGCGATTGGATGACCCTCGCGCTGGGTACGACGTGGATCCACGATTGCGACGACCGGTGGCTCCTCGAGATGCCGATCCGTGGTCTGATGATGACGAGGGCTCGCGCTACCGACGCTACGTCGATCCGCCACCTCACTATGAAGATCCTCGTGTACGCCAGCCAGCGTATGACCCTCGTATGGCGCGAGAGTATGCAGACCGCGAGTATGAGCAACCTCCGCCGCGGCGATTCGTAGCGCCTCCTCAGTATGACCGATACGATCCACGATACGATGATGACGGCTACAACCCTGCGGACGATTACCCTCGGCGCGCGCCAGCAGTCGACCCCCGCCTGGATCCTCGCATGGATCCTCGCATGGACCCTCGCGTTGATCCTCGCCGAGATCCGTACTACGATGACCGCGTCGAGCAACAACGACGTATGGATCCCCGCTACCTCGCTGAACTCGAAGAAATTCGATACCAGGAGGAGTTGGAGCGACGATGGATCGCGGAGCGCCTGCGTGTGGACCGACGAATGCACGAAGCCGCTCGCATCGATCCTCGCATGAACCCACGTGTAGACCCACGTGTGGATCCACGCGTCGATCCTCGCATGGATCCACGAGCCGATCCGCGCGTCGACCCTCGCATGGATCCACGGGCCGATCCACGCATGGATCCGCGCATGGATCCTGGCATGGATCCTCGTCTGCGTGCTCCTCTTCGTCGCGTGGCCTCCGACCATCGTACCGATCCTCGAGTGGAACCGCGTCTGCGCCGCATGCAGTCCGATCCTCGCAGCCGTCAGCCAGATCCGCGCGCTGCTCCATCGGACGAACCACCTTACCAACAGCAGCGTGGCCCACGCAGCGTCCGCATGACGCCGTCGCCGCAGCACTCGTCGCACTTCTCGTCCCCACACTCCAGCTCGTCCTCCTCCTCCCACCACCCATCATACAAGGACTCTCCATCGTCGCAACCGCGCATCGTGTCCTCTGGGACGGACGGCGACCGCGACAGCATCGATAGCGTCGAATTCTAGGCTGCCAAAATCGCCCCCCAAATTGAGAATTAATTAAAAGCCAATCTTTTGCATTATCCTTCTCTTCTTTCTCATGAGCTAGCTCTAGCGACTAGCGACTCCCATTCTTGTCTCTATGTGGAGCTGTCCGCAGCGGAAGTGCAGTGGCATATGCCATTTTGCCGGTGGTGGTGAAGTGACTGCTGCCCGCATCATCCAACGAAGTGGCGCGCTTCTTTTCCCCTCTTTGAGCAACATCCAATCTCTGAGAATACATCTTCACTTGTATTTTGTATGCTTTCATAAATAACTTCGACCCCAAATACATTTTCATTTGGCAACCCGACATCACAGGAAAGAGCAACAAGTTGCTGTTCCGCCCTCCGCATTCGGAAGATCACTTTGATGCCCGCAAAAGTGCTCCGTGAATACCTACCAACCCAGCAGAGCATAACCCGACGTGGAGCATCTTCATCCAACGTCGTCGTCGAAGCCGACCGAGAGTTGGCGAAAGCACCAACAAAACAACTTCTTGGCGCCAACACCAACACAAAATCACCAACGCATTGAAGCGCTCCATCTGCTATCGGACCATTACATCACCAGCTGGAGGAAGCTGCTGGGGGGAAGTGGCTCAAGAAGAACAACCACAGTAGAGAATCGAGCAGCTAGTACACGACAACAGCAGCAGTATGGGCCACGGGCAGAGCTCGATCCCAGAGGAGGAGGTGAAGGCGCTGGTGGAGCTGTATGACGCGCTGGACGGCGACAAGTGGCGCCGCCGCCACGGCTGGAAGCAGCCCACGGTAGACCCGGAGACGTGGTTCGGCGTGGAGGTGATGATGGGCCACGTGATCGCCATTGAGCTCCCTGCGAATGAGCTCCACGGGCGGCTGCCGGCCAGCGTCGCGCGGTTCTCGTACCTGCGCGTGCTGGATCTGTCCAAGAACCGCATCTACGGTACGTTGCCTGTGGTGATTGTGATGCGACAGAGAGGAAGAGCTGACGGTGGTTGTGGTGATAGGAGAGATCCCTGTGAGTCTCGGGAAGATCAACTCGCTGCTGCGCGTCGATCTGAGCTGCAATGACTTCGAAGGTGCGATTTTTTGGGGGTGGAAGTCGAATGCGGGTGAGAAAGGCGGATTTACTGATGGGTCTTGGGGAACTTGGTGGCTGTAGGATCGATTCCGACGTCGCTGTGCGAATGCGAGCACTTGCAGGAGCTGCATCTGCATCAGAATGCTCTGTCAGGTGTGTTTATGCTGTGGGGAGTTAGTTGCCGTTGTGCGTCGTAGAATGACTGGACTGATGCGACTGTATGGCAGGAGGGCTTCCAGAGGAGATCGGCCAACTGCAGCAGCTACGTACGCTGCAACTGCAGCACAACAACATCGCTGGTGGCATCCCCAAGTCACTGTGTAGCATGAAGAAGCTCGGCAAGTTGAGTCTGCGAGGCAACCGCATGTCAGGTTCGATCCCACAGGACATTGGCCGGCTCACTTCGCTTGTCTTTCTCTCTCTGCGCAACAATGAGTTCACGGGTGAGCATTCTACTGTTGGAACCGACAGGAGAGTCGAACGCCTCATCACTCATGCGGTTATTGATGGTATAGGACCTATTCCGGAGTCGATCGGCAAGTGCAAGTCACTCGAGTTCCTCAACCTGTCGAGCAACCAGCTTGCTGGGTGCATCCCGGAGACCATCAGCGACCTGGAAGACCTCGAGTACCTCTATTTATTTGACAACGCGCTCGAAGGAAGCATTCCAGGCTGCATCTCCAAGCTCAAATACCTGAAAGAGTCCGATTTCCGGGACAACCGGCTTCGAGGCGAGCTGCCGAACTTTCTAGACGGCTGCTCGAGCCTGGAAGCCGTTATGACCAAGTGGAAAAACCGCAAAGGTGAGTTGATGACCCGTAGCGACGTCGCAGTTGTGCGGCTCCTGACCACCATCCCTTTTCACTGTACAGCTTCTTACCGCCACGCGATACTCGGCGACCCAGTTCCGTCAGGAAGCCCTTCTGCCAGCACAGCGACGATGTTCCTCGGCAAGCTCGAGCTGACGCCTTGCAACTCATCGTCCCAATTCATGCACCCGACCTTCGACAACCGGAAGGACTCACGGGTCGAAGATGACTTTGGCGGGACCGAGCACATCGTGGGCGACTTGGCACGCTGCTGCGACACCCGAGCCAATGAGAAGTATCACGAACCCGAGGCTTCACCGGTCGAAGCCTCTTGATTCCAACGAGCTCTCATCATCATCTCAAACAGTATCGTGTAAATCCATACTCTAGAACTTATCTCCGGCCACTTGCACTCATGCATGTCTTCTACAGTCACATGTTGCTCGTCATCTCTCTGAATTTGGTGAGGTCGAGCACAGCAGCATCACGCGACGGGCCGTTGAAAGTGCCACCGCCAATCACGTAGAGCTCTGTATCGGCCTTGTGGAGGATGCTGGCGTGCCACGCACGAGGGATCATCCTTGACTTCTCTGGAATAGGCACGCGGAACCACTCCTTGCTCTCTGCAGCCACGGACCATCAGCTGTAGTCCAGGAAGCCATAACACTTCCAAGCACGAAGAAGCGACGTACCTATGTCAAGCAAATACACACTGGAGTCCTCTTCTTCCACCATGCGGCCGCCGACAACGATCATGAAGTCTCCAATCGTGTGTGCGGAGTGGTAGGATCGAGGAGGCGGAATCTCTCCACGGCACGTGAGCTCGCTCCACTGGCTGGATCTCAGATCGAAGACCCACACGTCGTTCAATTTGTCGTTGTTGAGCTGCCCGTTGCCACCAAATACCATGAGCCGGCGGTTTTCGTCAGATTTCATGTGGGCGACTATACTGTGGCCGTCTCGTGCGGAGGGCCATGGTGCTTGTTCGCTCTCCAGACGCATCCAATCAACACGTTTCTCCTCTCTGCTTTCCAATCGAAGGATCCACAGCTCATTCGAGACACCGCTCTTCGTGCGACCTCCAAAGATGAAAATTTCGAATGTATCCGCGCTTGTGCGGATCGAAACTGCTGAATGCCCTGAGCGAGCGAGTGGTGTTTCTGACGGGGTCTTCAAGTCTGTATGCCACTCGAAATTGTAACCACTTGGAGTCGCAATCGCTTGGATCAAGTGGACTGATGCATCTTCGCCTTGGCCTGAGACGCCACCGTCGACACACAGTACACCGTTTGCAATGGGGCTCACAGTATGCCATGCTCGCGAGGATGGCGGTGGATTGGATGATAAAGCCAGATCCCAGCTATAGTCGTTGTCGTCCATCGCAAACACACCAACCTTCTGGTCTCGGACCGATCGCCCTCCATGAAGAAACACTCGTTGCCGCGAATCACCGGGTACTGTGAACAGTGCATGGCCATTGAGCGCAGGTGGTGCAGGATTTCCCTTCACTGGAATCTGCTTCCATCCTTCACGGAATGCAATCAATAGGATCGCCTTCAATCGCGTACGCCTGTCAGCTCCCCGAGACTGAAGGATCTGCTGCAAAAGTCGCATTGCCTCTCGATTCGCGGGTTGAAAGCTGAGTGCTGACTCTAGATCGTCCACAGCTCGTGGTTGAACGAGAAGAGCGCTGTACGCTGTCGCTCGTCGCAAGAATGGCTACAAGTCGCCAAACACGTCAGATGGATTCATCAGGGCTGAGAAAGTGCATCACAGCTCACCTTGATCGACGGCGCAATTGCAACCGCTGCAGTGCAATCCGCGACAACAGCCTCATATCGCTCAAGCTTGTGTGCGGAGCATCTACCGTCAGTATAGCATTGTATATTGTAGTCGTTTGGATACTCGTACCTTGAGGTTCGCCATGGCTCTGTTGGAATACAACGTCGCATCCGCCTCCTCGCTCGCATCAATGCAGCTGCATAAACCAACACCACGCGAATTCAATGGCGCTTAGTATGGCAAGTAGAACGCATGGGCATCCATCGTATGCTAGGTGAACACACCGTGTGTAGGCGTTCACTGCAGCTTCAAATCGTCCGTCCTTGAAGGCGGCATTTCCGGTCGCTTTCGTCGCCGCCACGTCGAACTTCTCGCGATTTCCACCGCGATTCCCATCCTCCACTGACAGGTTATCACTGATAACTAATGCGTCATGGCCACTCGCGCTCAGTAGCTGCCTCACTTGGTCCGGATCGAGCGCCGCCAGTTGTCTCCGCAGCTCCTCCATTTCCACATCAAAACCCAACCTTTGGCACTACAACCTCTCATCCCATATATTCTAGCAGCGCCGCTTCTGTCAAACCTTCCATTTCGAATATAGATCCTTCTGAGAATTCGAATGTCGCACGAATGTCGCTTGAGGCGCCACTGTTTAACTTGTGACTGGACACTTGGGGTGTTGAAGCGAGAAGCTTCTTCCAGAAGAGAAGCCGACGAGGGACGAAGGGCGGCAGTTGCGCACGTCCCTGCGACGCCTCCCCACGCACTTTCACGCGCTCCTATAGACACGCAAGCTCCATGGAGACGTGGAGAGCCATCATGACCAGCGGCGCGTACCCCTACGCGTCCATAGGCGACGAGCACGGCACGCGCTTTGGCGTGCTGGACGACGACTCGGACAAGCTCAACCAGCCTCTGATCGGCCGCCGCGAGAGCTTCTACTCGTACGACAGCGACGGCAATCCAGCGGCAGACGACGCTGATGATGACGACCACGAGATGGAGCGAGGAACGCGCCTTCTGTACGCGTCGGAAAGCGACCAGCTCCTGCGAACGAGAAAATACGATGAGATCTCGCTCAAGCCAGCGGCTCCGTCGCCGGCAGAGATGCTGCGCTCGCTGGTGACGACGGTCCTGTGGCCTATGACGGCCGTGGGCTCGCAGACGGCGAAAGTGTACGCGCCGCTGCATGCGACGGACTCACGAAACGCCGCGGCTGTGGCCGATCCGCACACGGTGCGGAGTGTGACGACGCTGCGTGAGCTCACGCGGTCGCGTCGCCGCTCGACGGACGCGATTGAGGAGCTCCATGACAAGGCGCTGCAGCGTATCGCGCTTGGGACGCTTGTGCTCAGTGCATGGCTCATCATCACCGTGTACCGCAACTCTGACTGAGTCGTGGGAGACCAAGTACTTCACCACGCTGCCGCACATACAGTATATACAAACTACAACCCCGCCGTACAAACAAATCCACATTATTCGAAATCGTCGCTGCTTTCACGGACCTCTTCGTACTCTAGCTCCACTGTTTCTACTTGCTTTGTCAGTGGCGTCGTGCCGCCTTTCGCAGTCGTCTTCGTCTTTGTCTTGCTTGGGTGCTTGTATTGGAACGCACTAGGACACGACGGCGCGAGTGTACACTCGACACACTTTGGGTACACGGCCTGGCACACGGTCTGGCCGAAGCCCACAACGTTGCGAGAGAAGTCACGCCAGAAGCGACGCGGCACCCACTCGTCTAACGCTCTGCGTGTGTCGTCAGGCACCTTGACGTCCTCAGGCGCCACCCATCCAAGCCGTTGGGCAAGACGATGGACGTGGGTATCCACGATGAGTCCTTGGTCGTCTTCATCCCACGCGAGCAGTAGGATCACACGTGCGATCTTCGGTCCGACGCCTGGCAATGCTAGTAGTTCCGGCAGGCGGCGGGGGATATCGCCGCTGTATCGGGAATGCAGAGTCTCTGCGATCTCTTTCATTTGCTGGGCTTTACGTCGGTAGAACCCCACGGGCACCAGCAGCTCTTGCAGTCTCTCGACCGACGCCGCTCGCACTTTTTCAATACTCAGACCTTCATCCTTACTCAAGGCATTATGATCGACTGTGGCTGGCTCTAGTTGGGTATGCATACGATGCATGGCGGCATGGGTGACAGGGTCCTGCGTCTGCGAGCTGAGCAGCGCAGCGACCAGGATGTGGAACCTCTGTGTCTTGGGATCCGTGGTCTCTGGTTTGAACACACACGCCTGTGTTCCGAATATGTCAATGGCTGCGCGAGGCCCGTCACGACGCAGCTCTACGACCTTCTCTAGTTGAACCACGCGCTTGTCCTCAGGAGGCACTGGCAACGGCTCCTCCTTCATCGATCCTACCACAACAGCGTCGTCCGTCGAGTGTTGGGGCTCTGTCTTCACGATTCGCTTGCGCTTTCGCGTGGGCGGCGACGACGCATTTGATTCTCCGGCTTCGGCTTTGATCGTCGCAGCTTTGCGGTCGCTGGTACTGGGAATTGGCGCTGTGCTGGCTGCGCCAAGCGCGAACCGCATGAAAGGATTCGCCATTTTCGCAAAATGAGCTCTTCGTTGACCAACTCACCTGTCACAAAACTGAATTGGGCGTACGTAGCCTCAGTCAAAACGCAGAGCGATGTCACTAAACGAAAATGGTGGGAGGGAGGCGAATGGTGGTGTGTATATTCCTCTCTGCCTCTCAGCATCGTGGCGTGGGATCGCCTGTTGCCAGCGTCTACCTGGAGGGCCCAAGGGCTGGCGATGGTCTTGCTCAACATTCTCCTGACACCACTAACAGTG
Source organism: Pythium sukuiense (assembly GCA_023334995.1). Taxonomy (NCBI): domain Eukaryota; phylum Oomycota; class Peronosporomycetes; order Pythiales; family Pythiaceae; genus Pythium; species Pythium sukuiense. The sequence goes on from JAADVL010000016.1 coordinate 100,655, forward strand.
TGCCGTACTTGACCTAGAGTCCATATGCACGGGACAGTAGAACTTGACTGGGGGTATCCATCCATCCATCCATCCAACTACGACCGCGCGGGGACGCGATTGACGTACGCATGATAGATCTGGTCAAAGAATTGCGGCTCGTCCAGCAGCGCGATCAGCGTCTGCTTGAGCTGCTCCTTGCTCACCACGGCGCTGTTCTGGCCGTTGTTCAGGGAAGAACTCGCACGCGATCGAGGCTGCGACTGGGCTGGCGACACGGACACAGTGGTCGCGGCAGTCGAGTTCACGTACGAAGGTGGCGCGAGCACTGGGCCGCTCGTGCTGGCCACAGTTGGCTGTGTGGAGCCGCTGAGCATGCCCAGGATCGCGTTGCCAGCGGCGATGCCTTCCTCTCGCGAAATAGGCGTGTAGCCGCTGCTGGTACCCGTGGAGGCTGGTGCCTGAGACACTGGCTCCGTCGATGAATCGACGGCAGTGTCCCCCTGTGGGCGCTGCAAAATCGAGGTAGGCGTGGAAGGCTTCGAGTTGCTGTTGTCACGCTTGTTGCGGCCACGACCGCCTCGTCCGTTCTGCGATCGCTGACGCGGCTGACGCTGGGACTTTGGCTGCTGCTGCTGGTCGTCCTGCTCAACCTTTGGAGACTGTGGCTGCTCAGGCTGTTGCTCTACTTCCGCCTGCTTTGGTGGCTTGCTGGTCTTCTGCGTCGTTGGAGTTGGTGGCTCCGATGGCTCGTTCACAGTTCGGACCATTCTATTCGAACAACACAAAGTATTTGTGAGAATCAGCCACACCATACGACAGCACACTACTTCATTAGACACGTACCGCTGCAGCAGCGTCAAGATCTTCTCTTTGTCTTCCTCAGGGTAGAACCACAGTCCGTAGATCGCAAATCCGCCGACAGCCGACGCGTCCGGACTCCGCAGGATCATGAATGTGTCCACGCTGTCCACCTCGAGGCTGCTGTTCACTGGGATCGTCATGTTCGTGGTGCTCAGGCGGTTGTTCACGAAGATCTGGAAGCGCGGAGACGCATATCTGTCGTTCAGGATCCAATTGGTCGTCAGTCCTTTCCACAGCATTCGCCAAGAAGCACAAATGAACATACCTCTTGACCACAAACAAACAGCCTTCCACTTCCTTGCGTTTCTGTAAAGCCGTTCATAAGACCCATGCTGTCAGCCACGTGCCTACAAAATGCCCATCGTCCAACCAGTAGTATCCTTGGACGTACCCAACACTGCGCCGGTCCCTGGTCGAACTCGTAGACAACGACGTGGCTGGCCATGTCCACGATATCCATGACCGACTCATCCTGGCGCATGAGCACCTGCAGGTTCATCGCGTTCGACTGCGCGCGGTCCACTGGGAGCGCCATGGTCCCAGTTGTTAGAATTCTTGGTGCTCTGGTCTCGGCCAACGCCCTCCAAAATGATCAACACCCACGCGGCAGAATGTCTGGTGACTACGACTTATGACATCAAAGTCCTTTGGCTCCATTCTATTTGCCAATAATCATATTATTCCTCACATGATTGGATGATAATAAATGTCACTCAGGCGGGGGAGTGAAGAGCTACGATGGACGGATCGGTCCCAATATTCGCCTTCATCGAAAGAAGTCAAGGATCCCAATCAACCTCAACATGTCGGTGCCGTACGACAGCGAAAACGTCTTCGCCAAGATCATCGAGGGCAAGATCCCGTCCTACAAGATCTTTGAGACCGAGCACGTGCTCGCGATTCTCGACGCGTTCCCGCTCGTGCCGGGCCACGCGCTGCTCATCCCTAAGGCTTCTGGCTACGCCACCGTCGACAGTATGACTGCAGCCACGTATCGATGGCTACGATTGGTGGTTTCTGACCTGTATAATGACCTGTGTTGTGCGTTTCGTACTACAGCTATGCCTGCCGATGTGGCGGCTAACCTCTTCCGCGAGCTGCCACGCCTCGCCAAGGCTGTCAAGGAGGTACGTCGGATAGGATCCTCCTGTGAACAATGTGGGACGGAACCAGCCATTGACGGATCATAATATGCAGGCCACGGGTGCAGATGGCATCAATATCATCCAGAACAACGGTACGGCCTCGGGCCAGGCTGTGTTCCACGTGCACATCCACGTGATTCCTCGCTTCGAGAACGACGGCGTGCTCGCGCTGCCGGCCGGCAAGACCATGATCACCAAGGAGGGCGGCACGGCGTTGCTGGCCAAGATCCAGGGCAAGCTCTAACACAAATTTCTTTCCGACTCTGTAGCGTGGACGCCACCTTTCGTAAGCGTTCAAAATGTGCTTGGCGTGTGTCTATTGATTACTCGCCCTCTCGTTCTCCTCCACCATCTTTGTCGACTGCGCTGCGAGTACGTAGCGCAGACGCTTGCACCTGCGCCATGAAAATGATGATGACGATGCTTCTACTGTAGAAGACCACGAGGTACACTATGCTATGCCCCACCATCTCATGCTCGAGATCTACAGTACGATGTATTGGCTCTCAAACGATCTGTGTCTGGGCGGCGCGAGAAAAATCAGGCAGACCCACTTCGATCGTATAAATACCATCTACGCAGCAGCATGTTGAAGGCACAGGCATAGATACGCCCGCTAAATCCATCTCAGGCGATCCTCGTGTCCGAAAAAAGGCTCGAGAAGGCCCTAGTCTGGCATGTAACGATCGGATCCCGCAAGGGCTGTATTTAGCACGTACGCATCAGATGCGAGCGTAAGCAACACAAAGCCCCGCGTTGCAGCAGTTTGAGAATGCTGGTTAGCGAGCTACGAGCTTCGTCCCGTGCTTGAAGCTCTTCTGCCAGGCCAGTTCAGGTCGCGTCTTTCTTCTCCGTGGAGTCTGCCGGTCTGGCGCGATTCGGCAACAGAACCCGTCTTCACGAGAGCCACGACATAGAGATTGCTTTGCTTCAGAGCTGCGACATCTCTAGCTGGAAATGGACGGCGCCGTGACACCGCAGCCGGCGCCTTCGTCACACAAGCGCCTGCGAGCCGAGTCCAACCGCAGCGACGTCTCCATGGAGTCGGACGTGACGTACCGTTCGCTGGAAAACGGCGACATCACGGCGAGCACGGCCATCCTGTCTTCGAACGGCGGTGGAAGCATCACGGGGAGTATCGTCGGCAATCTTGGCATGGTCATGCCGGCGCTATCCGAGCTTGGCTCGCGCGTCGTGTACGTGAACCATCCGGCCAAGAACCTGGAGTTCTGTGACAACAAGGTCGTCACGGCCCGCTACACCAAGTGGAACTTCATCCCGCAGTTCTTCTACGCACGCCTCTCACAGGTCGCCAACTTCTACTTCCTGCTCGTGGGTGCTGGTCAGATCATCCCGGCTATCTCGTCGACACAGGGGCTGCCGTACCAGTGGATGGTGCTGATGATCGTGCTCTCGATCGACGCCGTGTTTGCTGCGATCGAAGACAGGGCTCGCCATCGTGCTGATACCAAGATGAATGCTCGCCCAACGCGAGTCTTCGATGGCGACGAGCCGTCGTGCTTCCGGAACATCAGTTGGTGCGACGTTCGTGTCGGAGACATCCTCAAGGTGTGCAACTACGATCCTGTGCCTGCCGATATCTTGCTGCTTGCCGTCTCCGAACCCGATCCGCAAATGCCTGTGGGCATCTGCTTCGTCGAGACCAAGTCACTCGATGGTGAGACCAACCTCAAGATCCGCCAGGCACTGAGCTGCACTTTCTCACAGCTCAACGATCCTCGGTCCCTGGGCAATCTGCCTGGTCGCGTGATATTCGAGCAGCCCAACCACGATGTCAACAACTTTTCCGGACGCTTTGAGCCACACAAGGGCCACACGATCCCAATCGACTTGAAGAACATCGCGCTGCGTGGCTCGGTCATCCGAAACACACCGTATGTGTACGGACTCGTGCTGAACACCGGAAAGGACACCAAGATCATGCAGTCGTCGAGCGCGACACCCACGAAGACGAGCAAGATCCTGATGATTGTCAACCATGGCATCGGCATCTTGATGGCTGCACTGATCGCTCTGTGTGTCCTGGGAGCTGTGATCTGCTCGATCTGGGTGGCGCAGAACTACGACCGAGCCACGTACTTGCTGCTCCACGATCTCAGCGGCGCCGCTCCGTTCCGAAACGATATCGTGGGTTGGGCTGTGTACATGGGGTACTACTGGATCCTCATTGCGTCCTTCGTGCCGATTACGCTGTACGTGACCGTCGCGATCGTCAAGTCCTACCAGACCTTCTTCCTCAACCGCGACATCCAGATGTACGACGAAGTCACCGACACGCCGGCGCTTGTCCGCAACGCCGACTTGAATGACGACTTGGGCCAGGTCACGCACATTTTCAGTGACAAGACGGGTACGCTGACTGCCAACGAAATGGATTTCCGCAAGATGTCGATCCACGGCATCTCCTACGGACGTGGCACCACAGAGATCGGGCGGGAGGCCGTGCGCCGCCTGGGCAAAGACCTCTCTGCGAGTGATCTGTTAGCTGACAGCACACCGTTCGAGAAAGAGTTCGAAAACGTTCACTTTGTCGACCCGCAGGGCGAGTACCTGCGCGATTCGGATCCCCGTAGCAACGCGGTGCAGGCTGCGTGGATTGAGACGTTCTTGGTCCACTTGGCCGTGTGCCACTCAGTCGTGCTTGAGCACAGTGAAGAGACGGGTGCTCCCAAATTCTCCGCCTCGTCACCTGATGAGTTGGCACTCGTGTCGGGAGCTCGATTCTTCGGATACGAGTTCACGGCACGCAAAAATGGCTCGGTGTCGATTCGCAACCCCAACCAACCTGGCAAGGAAGTCGAGTACGAGTTACTGGAGATGATCGACTTCACTAGCTCGCGCAAGCGAATGTCCGTAGTCGTTCGTACCCCTGACAAGCGTATCGTGCTGCTCACGAAAGGGGCGGACTCGGTCATCTTTGCACGACTCCACCCGGAGAACTGTGATCCACAAATCGTTGACATCACGACGCACCACCTTGAGCGGTTCGCGACTGAAGGCCTGCGGACTCTTGTCATTGCACAAAAGGAGATCCCGGAGGCGGCGTACTTGGAATGGTCACGAGAGTACAAGAACGCGTTGTCCGATCTGGAGCAGGTGCAGCGCCAGAAGCTGGGCGAGCCCAACCACATCGAAGAGCTGGAAGAGTCTCTCGAAATGGGACTGGAATTGCTGGGCGCGACGGCCATCGAGGACAGATTGCAAGACCAAGTAACCTCCACGATCGCCGACTTGGCGCGCGCTGGAGTCAAGATCTGGATTCTGACTGGCGACAAGGAGGAGACGGCGATCAACATTGGCTTTGCCTGCCAGTTGCTCAACAACGACATGGAGCGTCTCATCCTCAACCCGGACACGTACCCCACCAGCTCCAAATTGTACGACTTGTTGTACGCACGATGCAAGCAGCTTCGAGGTGAGAGCAAGAATGACGCGTCTGGGAGCAGCCGCTCCCAGGCGATCATCATCGATGGCCGTTCGCTGACGATGGTCTTCAATCACCAAGTGCTGTGCGATCTCTTCCTCGAGGTCTCGCAATACTGTGCTGCTGTGATCTGCTGCCGAGTGTCTCCAAAGCAGAAAGCTCAAGTCGTTCGCCTCTACAAGACCAACATCCCTGGCTGTCGCTCACTCGCGATCGGCGATGGAGCCAATGACGTCGGTATGATCCAAGAAGCTCACATCGGTATCGGTATCTCGGGCCACGAAGGCATGCAAGCTGTGAACTCGAGCGACTTTGCGATCGCGCAGTTCCGGTTCTTGAAGCGGTTGTTGCTAATTCACGGCCACTGGAACTACCGCCGCATGGCAAAGCTTGCGCTTTACGTCGTGTACAAGAACATCATCTTGTACTGTGCCTGCTTCGTGCTTGGTACACTCAGCGGCGGCTCGGGAACGTTGTACTACAACAACATGTGGATCAACGGCTACAACATCTTCTGGACTTCGCTGCCGATCGTGGTCGTAGGCGTACTGGAACAGGAGGTGCCTGCGTGCATTGCGGACAAATTCCCGGGGCTCTACTACGCTGGTGCGCAGGGCGAACAGTTCAGCTTGAAGATATTCGCGACGTGGATCTTGGAAGCTCTGTACGAAGGCTCTGTGTGCGCTCTGGTGCCAGCACTGCTTGTCGGGTACATTGACTCTCAGGGCAACTCGTACTCACGCGATGTTTGTGGTGGCATGTCATACTCCGCCATGATCATCGTCGGCTGGGCCAAGCTCGCGCTCAACATCGTCACGTGGAACGTCGTCACGGCCATCGCTTTCATCGGTTCCTTCGTGTTCTGGTTCGTGTGTGCGTACATCATCGCAGTCGGTCTCCCGACGCTGGTGGCCGACATCGCCTTCCCGTACATCTTCACGCTGATCGAGTTCTACCTCGTGATCTACTTGACGCTTCTGCTCTGCCTTGGCCGCGACTTCCTTTTCAAGGCGTTCAAGCGGGAGATGTACCCAGAGTACTACCACATTCTCCAGGAACACCACAAGTGCAAGACCGACCCGGAACTCGCCAAGTGGACCCCGCCCGACCTTCGATACCAACTCTTCCAAGCTGATCTGAACCAGTCCAAGCCGCAGTTTGAGCTACTGGAACAGTTGGCGTCGGCCTCACCGACAGGTACTCGCCCGATCGCTGTCATGGATCGCCAGAAAGCGTACACGGGCTTTGCATTCTCGACTCAAATCTTGGAGGACCGCTTCATCAACCCACTGCGGGACCTGGTGCTGCCTGTGACGCAGGTCGTCGACGTGATTGGACGTCGCTTCGCCACGAAGTCGCCTCGCGCCGGAGAAGAAGATGCGCCATCCTTCGAAGACAAGATCAAGGCCCTGCCAATCGATGACCAGGCCGTCTATGAGATCCAACGCTTCCAGATCTTTGCTGGCTGGGGCTCGTCGCTACCGGGACACTTGTTCATCACCGATCCCCCGCGATACACGAACTCCGAGATGTCAGACGGTGCCTGGGCATTCGACCTCAGTGACTGGATGATCGACAACCGATTTGGTGGCTCGGACCAGTGGCAGTACGCGACTAAGTTCAAGGACTTCTTGCGCGACGCTGAGACCCTGCGGCAGAAGCACTTGTCGGCCAAGGAGCGTCGACGCTTGAAGAAGAAGTTGAACAAGCTGGTCGGACGCTGCGTGCGTCGACGACGATGGGTGCGAAAAGAGAAAGTGATCGCAGATATCGCGGCTTCCGTTGGCGTCTCAGTCTCAGTCGACCCGCCAACGCCTCACCACCACCACCACCACGAAGACTTCAACCTCGAAGTCGAGGGTCCACCTGCCTCGCTGGTCACAACGCCTCCTCCACCACCGCCGCCTTCGCCTCTCTCACCTTCGACGTAGACGCTTCATTTCTTCACCATACACTGCGTATTCCTTCCTAGAATACCTTTTTATCACATTTCCACAGCCATCCACCCCGTGTATTGGACTTCTCTTCTTCATTTTCTTGAGCTTGCAAGCGACTACGTCAGTAACGCGAACCGCGCTGGAACCTCCATGCGCTCAAAGCAAGCGAACGTGACGACGATCGTCACGATCGTCAAATACCAGAAGTGGCGATGGAAGTCTTGAAGCATGAGCCGCTGGATCCATAGCCGTGTCGACACGCCTTCAATATGGTTGTTCAGCTGCATGGCCTCTTCAACTGCGCGATTACTACGCCCACCTGACTGCTGCCGCAAACGAGAGCGTAACTTGTACGTAAATATCTCGCGAGCTAGGTACGATCCGCCCATACGACCGGCGAACATGAACACGCAGCGAATCCACAGATTCAGCTGTTCGGCGATGATCGAGAACCCTTGCGATGGCTTGTCAAGTACTGCGAGTAACGTCAGAAGGGATGGCACGAGGATGAGCGCAGTCGTGTCAGCCATATTGTCTTGCTCAGCGAGCTTCATCAGGAAGTACAACGGACGAAGCTGCTCAGTGGACGCCAACGATGACGCCTTCAACACCGAAGGTGCTGCTTGCACTATTGGAGACGATGTCACTCCTGGGCGGTGGGTACCTATGTCGCCGCAGTTTGCAACATGGTCAGTGCTGTTTCGCGTACACGTGCAAGCGCTTGATCGAGTATCGACACTGCCACCGCTCCCACACGGGCATTGCGTAAAGTAGATCGTAGCAGATGAAGCCGGTGCCGATACAGCACCAGTGGCAACTGCAGTGGATGCACCTGCGCCAAATGCAAACAGGGATCTCGCTGGCAAAGCTCCCATAAACGCTGACCACGGGCCCGCTCGTCTGCTTGGAGACAATCTGAGCGCCTTTTGCGCTGGGTCCTCGCTTGACAAAACTTCATCGCCGGTCTCAGTCTCACACTGAGAGCTGGATCGAGACTTGTAACTTCGACGACTCGCACGAAACACTGTTCCTTGGCCACCTGCCTCTGCGTCTTCGGCATCGCCGCTCGCAGCGAACAAGTCTACCGTGGCGTCATCGTCTTCACCCGACGTGAAACCAGACCGAGAGGACGCGTTTCTGTCCTTCTTTTTCGACCGAGAGGTTTCCCTTTCACCGCTTGAGATCGCGCCTCTGCACGCAGCGGCACTGCTCGCCGTCACATTCGCCATCGTGAGAGTCGTGGCTCGGAAGCACATCGCCATGGACGCGCCCCGAAACAAATTCGCATTGCCCATGAATAGTGGCATCGAAAAGCAGGATACCGACGTTTGCTTGACGTCAGCGTAGATGCCCGTGTTCAGGAACGCGATGTGGATGTTGTTCACGAGCAGCATACCCCAATAGAGCGCGTCAATCGGCGTGTCCGAGCCGACGAGCACGTACCAGAAGAGGTAATAGTAGAGCTGACCCAGGTACAAGAGTGACGGGTGGGCAAACGGTTCAGCCATGGCGTTCACGACTTGGGTCATGGCGTAAAAGTACGTCTGCATGACGAGAAGATACACGATTGAGATGGCGAGCTTCATCCACGACGTCGACGCGCTGAAGTTCACCCCACTGCCACTGCCTGCAGCTCCCGCAAACTCAATCCCTCGCGCTTCAGCATGTGCAGGATGTGCTGGGTCGGCGAGCTCGATGATCGTGAACAACCGGAAGCAGAGATGGCCGAGAAACACGGGCAAGTGGACGATGAGAACGGAGTAGATCGCCACGAAGTCGAACGATGTGGAGGACAGCGACGACGAGGCGTGGGCTCCAAGGCTATTCAATGTGTGTCCACGTAGCACGTAGATAAGCAGCGCGCACACGATGGGCGAGAACAGGTATACCGTGAACCAGTACTTGGAGATGATCTCGACGGCCTTGATCGAGCTGTACGACGAGAACATGGCGATCCACACGAGAATAGCGCAGCTCGCCGTGAGCATGAACACTGCGCGTGTGCGGTGTTTGATCATTGCCAGTGTGGAAGCCGTAGACGTGACAGACGGCGATGCCGAGGACGTGACAATCACCGACGAGTACGGACGGCCCGAGGACGGGGTGTTGCCCCCACGGGAGGAGCTGGGCGGCGTTGTGGAAGCTCCTGGCGTGAGGCTGAAGTTGTCGTCTTGGAATGGGTCACTTCCCGTACTCGTGGACCGTGGCGTCGTGCTTGTGAGCCCCGGTGACGGCGGAAAAAACAGCGTGGTGGCCGACGGCGACGCCCTCAGTGAGGCAGCGTCTCGTGAGTCAAAAGCTGCATTGCCATCCCTCGCGACGGTGCGTTTCTGCAGATAGAAATATCGCGGGATGGCCACCAGCGCGACGATGCCAAACACCGTGTTGGCTACGATCCATGAATGCCGCAGGAACCGTGCGCGGATCGCGGCGGAGAACGCCGCCGACGGGCCGAGACGTGAGAAGGACGACGGCGAGGCGTCCGGCGGGGACGACAGGAACCACTCGGCGGCGCTGATGGCCACGCTGATCACAGCCAGCACCTGCCAGATACGCTTGCGGATGGACGCGTCGCTCTCGTTGAACTTGAACACGAGCAGGAACGGATGCGCGACCAGCACGAACTGGCTGAAGTACCACACGGGACACACCACGAACGAGTAGATGCGGTGGCCGAACTTGCCCAGCACGGCCAGCAGCGTGAAGATCACGAGCGTGATCATGGGAAACGTCACGCGCCACAGCAGCAGATTCCACTCGCTCTGCGTCTCCGGGCCGTTGCGGAACTGCTCCAAGAACTCCATTGAGGAGCTCAGACGACGCCGCGTGCCCGCAAAGGGAGTCCAATGGGACGCAGCGCTGGCTGCCGAGCGTAAGCCGCACAGACGCCGAAGGTTCGCGAGGCATCCGCGACGCCACACGGCGGCAACGCTTGTGGCCACGAAGAAGCCGATATGACGCAGAGCGCGACGCAGTCGTCTGGAGAGACCACTGGCGTCACTGTTGGCGCCCGTTGCGGCGCGTGGATCTCCCTGCAGCATCGCTGAGCGGCCTAGAGACGCGGCGATCCGCGTGATATTGTCTTTGTGATGGAGCTGTTGGCATGAAGTGACATGGTCTTTCTCCGACCCAGTACTGTGAAACCTCTGCATGAGCGATTTGTCCCTCTGTTGTGTGATGAAAAAGTCACCTCTAAAACACGATGAGAGGGCACCGGACAAATGGGTCAAAATAAATAATGACAGGTTGAGAAGAGCCTCTATTTTGTGATACAAACTGACGGACGATTATGCGTTATTAGGGGATGGTCACGCTGACGCACGACGCCGCACACTTGGCAGGCCACAAGAACCCGCTGGCCGTGCTCCAGCAGCAAGCAGTCCACGCAAGTTCAAGCGGCTTCGCCAGCGTGTCCTCTTGTGCCCTACACACGCATACTAGTACTGTACAAGTGCTCATCAGGTGCGTGGACATCCTTGGTTGTTGTCGGTCAAAGTACCGTACAAACGCGTCCGCCCGACCTCCGTCCTACTACTAGGAACGTTCTCGTGGCCCCAGGAGCTCACGACAAAGCCGGGTCTGTGCTGCCTGTGACCTGTAGACGCACGCGCCGTGGATACTGTATCCACATCCGTCTCATTCGTCAACTTCCCCTCTCCCTCAACAATGAACCGCGTGCTCGAGAAGGTCTTCCCGTCGTTTTCGCGCCACGCCGGCCGCGCCAAGACGTACTACTCCTACCCAGAGGTCTGATCTGCGACGTGTGCACACTTGTTACTTGTATGATTGGTCTGACGTGTTCCTTCACTACTGTAGGGTTCCACGTCGGCTAGCGTTGTGTTTCGCGTGCAGTACCCAGGCAAGGAAGCCATCCGCAATGGCCGCGTCGTGCTGTTCTTCGCGCCTACTAGCGAGCCAGAGCCGCGCTTCGAGGCCTTCGACCTCGACACGCTCAAGCCGCTCTTCGCCAAGGACGTGATCGATTTGCAGCCGAACGACGTCGTGGAGTTCGACAGCACGGAGTTCTCGATGCCTGAGGCGCTGGCGTTTGTGCCGAACGACCTCTCAGCGCTCTCCCGCGAGCTCTTCGTGCAAGCGCTCTTCAGCCAGAGTGAGTTTTCAATCTCACAGTGTTGTATTGTCTTGTGGGGATGCTGATGTGGCCGTTTCTACTGTATCTCATAGACCTGGATGATCCGGACGCGAACTCGTGTCTGGGCAACCACTACAGCAAGCCAGTCGCTGTGAAATTTGAGCTCACGGGGAGCCAGAGTGTTGTCGATGTCGTTGCGGACCAGGTACGTTTTGACTAGCTACCCTTCCCTTGTAGATCACTCTGGAAGGCTACCTGCTCGTTTGATTCCAACGCAGATCATCACGGAGACGATGGATCTGACCTCAAACGAGTGGATCCAAAACGTGGAGTTCAAGAGCGAGTCGTTGAGCGAGTACCACCAGAAGGATGTGTTCATGTACGCGTCCGTCGTGGTGCCAAAGGACTACAACACCCGAACCACGGGCACGGAGTTCCCAACCGTGTACTACATCGAAGGCTTCACGGGCACCGAAAGCTACGCGGATCGTGCGCGTGCATTCCTGTCGTCGGAGATGGGCGACGCCTGGAAGAATGGGGAGTGGCCGACGCCGATGATCCGTGTGACGCTGGGCTCTCGCTTCAAGTTTGGCCACACATCGTTCGCGGACACCGAATGCAGTGGCCCTTGGGGCACGGCTCTCGTCTCCGAGTTCATCCCGTTCCTGGAGAGTAAGTTCGCGATGGTGAAGGCTAGTCATGGTCGCTTCCTGCATGGCCACTCGAGCGGTGGATGGTCGACTCTGTGGCTCCAGATCCAGAACCCCGATTTCTTTGGCGGCACGTGGAGCTCAGCTCCTGATCCCGTCGACTTCAGCAGCTTCCAGGCTGTGAACATCTACGAGGCGAAGAACATGTACTGGGATCCGTACGGACGACCATACCCGACAAGCCGATCGGAGGGCGATGTGACCTGCACGATCCGCAACGAGAACTTGGTCGAGCGCGTGTTCGCGAACGGCAACGGTGGTCAGTGGGACGCCTTCGTACGTATCTCTGTCTTTCCTACAGATTGCAGTGCTGTACGTTTCTCACAAAGTCTCTGCTTGTGTGCATCTATAGTGCGCTGTCTTTGGACCTCGCGATAGCAAGACCGGTCTGCCCGTTCCGCTCTTCGACAAGGTCACGGGCATCATCGACCCTGCGGTCGTGGCGTACTGGTCACGCTTTGATATCGTGAAGCAGCTCCGTGCCGGTGGCCAGCCGCTGCTTGACCGCTTGAAGAACAAGATCCACGTCCTGTGTGGCACGGAGGACACGTACTACCTCGAAGGCGCTTGCTACAAGCTGCAGGAGATCATTGGTCCAAAAGCCAAGTCTCACAGCAACTACGAGCCGAGTCTCGCGAACTACGTCGACATCGTGCCTGGCGACCACACGTCCATCCGGAATCGCGGCCACTACCAAGTCGTGTACACTGAGATCGCACTGGCGAGTCAGCAGCAGCAGTAATCACGCTAAATTCGGAGCCTATGCTAGTATGTAGGAGGTAGGAGGTAGGTATGCTGTACTTTACCACTTCAAAGTCTTGAGAAGGGTGGTAGAATGGAACCTTTTTCGTTCTCATCAGACTTCCCCATGCAACAGATCCGGTAGTCGCATCGACGTCAAGCGAACCCATGTGCTAGAGATGACCACCATCATTCCCGAGGGTCGCTGTCAGTGAAAACCATCATTCCATCTTCGTCAAAATGAGGAATGTTGGTAGTATCTCAGTTGAAGAGCTCCTTTGATGAGGATAAGAACATTGTATACATACCGAAGCGCTTCCTCTGGCCTACGCGAGTATCTCAACCTCTGCGCATTCGTACAGGAGCTCATTTGTGCTTTTGCATCCATCCCAACCAAGTTTTCTCCCGTTCTCTTCGCAAGCCAGCCTCCCAAGCCCCCTGAATGGACGTCTCTCGCCACGTTCAGGATGAGATCCTCGTCCGTCTCGACGAGCCCATCCAGAGCCACCTCCAGGAAGAGCTCGACCAAGTTGCCGCACGCGTTCCATCACCACGGACCGCACGCCTCCACGCCAATGAGACCACGCCGCTGGTACTGAAGGCAGGAGAGTTGACTGCGTATTTGGACGTTGCGGTGGATCTGTCGGCTTTGGATCGCAAGTTCCACGAGGAAGAGCTCGCGGCGCTGCGTGAGGACCAAGCAGCGCCAACGCTCGACACTGCGCAAGCAGAGGCGATAAGCCTGTGGAAGATGTCGTTGCCGCTGGTAAGTCTCCAAGCTGTCATCTTTACATGTACATGTGCATGCTCGTACTGACGTCGTGTTCCAATAGACCGTGGGGATGGTCATGCAAACGCTATCCACTATCGCGATGAGCATGCTCCTTGGCAATGTCTCCAAAGAGCTCTCCGCCAACATCATCGCTGCGGATAGCTTGTCTAGCCTGGCTGCGGGTCAAGTCACTATGTCTCTATTCGGCGGTGTGGGAATCGCGGTGGACACCATGTGCGCACAGTCCTTTGGGGCGAAGCAACACGCCCAGATGTGGATCTTCGTGCAAGCGGGTCTGGTCGCAATGGCGTGCTGTGTCCCGTTTATCATGTTCGCGTTTGCCAATGGCGCGCCGATCTTGGTCTTCCTTGGACAGGACCCGGCGCTCGCGACGCTGGCTGCGCTCTTCATGCGCATCAGCTTGCTCTCCGTGCCGTTCACGATCTCACTCTCAGTGATGACAAGCTCGC
>JAADVL010000160.1:0-49379 GCA_023334995.1 Pythium sukuiense
CCCCCCCCCCCCCCGACTCATCGTCCGTTGCCACCATGCCTCGCGCGCTCCTAACACTCCTCCTGCTTGGCGTGCTCGCAGTGAAGAAGTCGACTGCGTCCAGCTACGGGTACTTCTTGGACTCGAGCTGCACGACTGCCGAGTCCTTGGTACTCGAAGACTTCTGCGTGGAGACCCCGAAATGTGAGCGCGTGTCGTACACGGCCAACGGCGTCAAGTTCCCTGGAACAGTGTACAAAACACCAGTGTGCGCGCAGAACGACGAGGCCATCCAGGCGCTGTTTCCCAAGGGAACCAAGCTCTTCGTAAACGCGAAGTTCAAGGAAAGAAATTGCTCCGGCTCCGCGTTCACGACACCTACATCGGTATACATCGCAGATAGCAAGTGCCATCAAAACGGGTACAACCACGGCTATCGCGTGGAAATCGAAAGCAGCGGCGACGTGGTAGTGCACACATACCTGGAGCATGACTGCTCTGGGCTTGACACGTCCGGGGTCTACGATCGCACCCGCAAGGAAAACATTGGAGTATGCCGAGCTCTATCGTCCAAGGACTACTTCCTTACTGGCACGCGTGAGGCCACAGGCTCGTCCCAGTCGACGACAGCCACGGTCACCGCTTCGAACACCACCACCGACACGCCATCGTCGTCGACAAAGAGCAACGCGACTGCTGACTCCCCAAGCACAAGCGCCCCGACAAGCATGACTGTGAACCATGCGGTTGTGAGTGACATCGTTGCGTTTGTGGTGTGCGCGAGTATTGGCTGGATTAGTGTTGTGCAAGAAGGACCGTACGCGTAAAGCTCAGCAGTGAATCACGGCAGATCTGACGAACGGTGAGAGAAGATGACGACCACGTAGATCCTATCTCTGGATCTATTGCGTGTCTGCCTGCATATCTGCGTGGGGACTGACGAAATATCGCGTGAATGGGATCTCTCGATTGTGTTTGAACATGCCAACTTGCTAACCCTTAGTACTTCCATCACTCTCGACATCGCCCGCGTCATCCGCCACATTGCGGGTGGCTGGTCGTCCCTAAACAGATCGACTGGTCCGCAACATTGAGAGGACGAAGATGGCTACATATAAATTATTAGTGAAGATGTATTGTGAGATTGGTTCAAAATTCCATTCGCGTCGCCAATCGAATCGAACCTTCGTAACAATCTTGCAATCGAACTCGGCTTTTAATTGGCTAAAAATCATTCTGGCAGAGAACAGTTCCAGCCTGGAACAAAAATATTGGTGAGAAGCCGAGAAACCGGAACCAAATTGTGGAATATGTCGAATTTCAGCCAATCAAAAGTGTCGGATAGGTACTGGCTCAACACCTGCTATAGCACCAAAACTGGACATTTGGACCAAATCCACAATACATCTTAACTAAGTATGTCAGTTAAGTTCGCTAGCATCTACTGCGATTCGCAGTCATAGGTTCGCAATCTGCGAACTTATGAGCTTCTGCCATGGTCATGGTGACCAATCGAAAGGTGACGCACCAATCGAGTCGATCATCATCACCATGGCTTGGGGTGCGCGATCGGGCGTCGACGACCTGCTTCAGCGCCTGCGCGAGCCCAAGACGGGTAAGAACCTGTGCGTGCTCAGCTTCCGCAAGCTCTCGGAGGCGGATGTGCGCAAACTCGCCGGTGAGATCGCGACCAACACGATCCTCGAGGAGCTGTACCTCTCCGGCCACCAGCTCAGCGACGCCGGCGTGCAGGCGTTTGCGGACGCGCTGGCTGCCAACAAGACGCTGCAGCATCTCTCCATTGGCCACGACTCGCTGGGCGATGCTAGCGTCGCTGCGCTATGCGCTGGACTTGCACGCAACCCGCAGTCGGCAGTCAAGAACTGGGATCTGGAGCACAAGACGCTTTGCGTCGCTGGTGCCGTCGCAATCGGCAAGCTTCTGGAGAGCAACACCAGCCTCACAGAGCTCAGCTTGGCTCGCAATGCGTTGGGAAATGGCGGTGTGAAGGGCCTTGTGGATGGTCTGCAGCGCAACGAGCACTCGGGTCTCACAACACTCTCGCTCATGGAGACGGAGATCAAGGGCGACGCCCTGAACTACCTCGCGACGCTCCTCACGCAGCCACACTGCTCCCTGCAGACACTGCAGTTGTCGTTCAACGCACTCGACAACGCCAGCGACGCGTTCTTTACGGCGCTGGGAGAGAACAAGTCGCTCAAGCAGCTCTTCCTCAAGGAGACCAAGCTCACGGACACCCACGTTGTGGCCCTCGCCGATGCTCTCAAGATCAACGCCTCGCTGGTGGAAGTGGATCTCTCGGACAACGGCCTCTCAGTTGCGGCCAGCGCTGCGCTTGCCGACGCCTTGAAGGCCAACAGCACGCTCAAGCGCCTGACACTGGGCGGCAACAAGGGTGGCGACGCCGGCGCACAGGCGTTCGGCGTTGTTCTCCAAGAGGGCAACTCGACGCTCGAGTTCCTCGACCTCGCGCAGAATGAGCTCACTCACGAAGGTATTGCGTCGCTGCTTGCTGCGAAGAAGCTCAAGTCGCTGCGGCTCTTCAATAACAAGCTCGCCGGTGGTCTGCCCCACGTGCTTCCTGTGCTGGCTGCCAACAGCTCGCTCGAGTCGCTGGACGTTGGCGCCAACGCCCTCCACGGAGAGCTCAGCGTGCAGCTCTTTGAGCTTCTCCACTCCTATGCGTCGCTCACGACGCTGGAGATGGGTGGCAACAGCCTCGGAGAAGAAGGCCACGCGGCTCTCGAGAAGTTGCGCCAGGTGAACACGAAGCTGGACGTCGCAGCGGACAAGAACGCGCAGAACGAAGACGGCAGTTTCGACGGAGAGCAGTCGTAAGGGGTAAAGGCGGCTGCTGCTCGCATTAGATAGATAGATATGGGGGTTAGTTGGCTAAAATACACAGCTCACTCTTGCTCAAAACTGGAACTCGCGCTTGTCAAACTCGAATCACGTCGCTGGCTCTGGGGTCTTCTCGTCCGAGCTGTTGGAGTCTCGCAGAGGCGCAAGAGCTGCGTCGATGATGTCGCCGGACAGGGACTTCTTGAACTCGAGAAGATCCGACTTCATCTCGCGCTGCCACATCTCCACCTCCGTCTGGATGCTCTCGAGCTGATGCACAGCGTTCGACTCGTCTTGGTCTGTGAGTTCACGCACGTACTCACTCCAGACCGAGTACTTCTCGTTCATCTTGCGCACGGATTCGTACGATTCGACAATGCTGGCCTCGAACTGGTTGATGCGGTCCAGCAACGACTGATGGTATTCGTAGGCGTTGCGAACTTTCGTCGCAGCTTCGATCAGACCTGACAGGCCGAAGATCGCCATCAGCACGAGACCGAACGAGTACAACATCTTGATCGCAACATTCGACGGCATGCGCTGAGGCTGCGGGTTCAGCACCAGGTGCCGTTTCGCAAATCCCGATGGGATACCATCGGGTGGTTGTGGAGTCGAGGACTCGGCTCTAGTGTTGTTGCCATGGGAATGTGTCGGCGACAACTCACGAGATTGTTGGCGTTGACGAAGACCCACAACTTGGTTGGTCGACGGGTACTCATGGTTGTAATTGCGACGAGCTGGTTCAGACGCTGGCCGAGACGTTGGATCACCAGATGCAGGAACGCGAACCTGTGGGGCAGACGCATGTGCCTTTTGTTGTTGGCGTGGCTGCGGTGGCGCAAACTTGAACGGTGCTGGCGCACGAATGAAATCAGTCGGGGCGCTGTGTGGCGGAGCAGTCGTCTGCATACCAGGAGTACGTGGGTTGGATTTGATAGTGGCTCGTCCTGATGGGGCCACTGGATTCGCAATTTCCGCCGATGGCGTCGACTGCTTTGTCGTCTCACTACCAACTAGTGGACCAGGTCTGGAAGCAGGCTTCGCTTGGGCTGCAGAAACAGGTCGCTGAGGATCCTCGGCAGCCTGCGCAAGGGCGGCCTTCTTCTCGTCGTCGCCTGGGTGGCCACGAGCTGGGGACGAACTCGGGGGTTGTGGTTCGTTTGCCTGTACGTGATGCGACTTGGATGGCTCGACTGTCGAAGCGTTTACACCTGACTGCATGGGATGCTGAGGGAGTGTGATCAGTGGTTTCGAAGCCATCGCTTGGGCTGTCTCCATCTTTTCGTGGGTCGCTCGGATGTTGCCACGCAGGGCGCCCAAGACGGAGATGGCATCCATGGCCGGTGTATCGACTTGCTTGGATACAGGCTTCTGGGGGATATTTCCCTGTCCCATACGGACATTCTCCTTGTTCTCAACATCGCCACCGTCGAAGAAAGGATCATCACGGTGACTCTCAGCAGCTGGAGCAGCCGAGGCCATGTTGCTTTGCAAGAATGCTGCGTCGATACTCGCGAACGGCGGTGGTGGAAACGTTTCGTCGAGAAAACGGGGTCTGGCGACTTGGGGGCGGACTTGAACGGGCGGTTGAGGCTCTGGGACGGGGGCCGCTGCGACAGTCTCGCCAGCATCATGCTTGAAGACTCGACTCACAGACTGACGACGATCGCGTGTGGTGACGTTCGTAGAGGCACGAGGTTCTGGAGCTGGAGCAGAGCTAGGAATCGGTCGATCGAGAAACTCATCTGGCTTAGCACTGGTTTCTGAGAAGCGAAAGCCCTTGTGATCGCGGATAGCATCGGGAAAACTAGGAGCTTCGTGAGCTCCAGGAGGTTCCTTGTAAAGCGCCTGTTGAGCTGCGCTGTCGTGGGCACTGCGTCGTTCATCGCTGGTAAGCAGGGTGCTTGCACGGTGCCACTCCATTGGATGACTTTGAGAGACAAAGCTTTTTGCAGCCGCAGCATACGACGTCGTCAGAGCTGAACCGGGCTGGGGACTTGTTGCTGGTAGCATTGCGTCTCGATCTGTGCGCGATGCGGTCTTTGTCGAATCAGAACTGAAGTCATCTTGGCCGGTGGCTGCTGAACTCCACAATGGCTTTGTGTCCGCCTGGAACGTGGTTGACTTCGCACCGCTAAATGACAATTTCCGGGTTGGATCTGCCGTTGGCGGCTCCGCAATGCTGACTCTCTTGTGGGTCTTCTCACGCGCTGGTGTGGTCGATCCATGTCCGTGATCCTCTCCCACATTGAGTTCTGGATTCTCTTGGGCAGTCAGGCTGAGGTACCGATCGAATTCACCAAGACGGCCTTTGGCTGGGTGAGTTGCAGAAGTGTGGCCGTTTCCATTCACACGGGGCGATGAGACTTGAGTGGAACGCCCAGGGGAGGTGGTGCGTCCACCAGTTGCGATTGCTGAAGATCCTTGTGCTCCACTGAACAGTGGTGATGCAGCACGTCGAGTCGCTCCAGGTGACGCACTACGAGCTGTCGATGACGGTGATGGAGCTCGCGAGCTGCTTGCACTACGCACAGCAACTCGAGTAGTTGTCCCTGAGGGAGACGGCGCACGGGGGACACTTTGGCCGGGCGGCACGCCCCTCTTCTGAGCATCAACAGTTGGTTGCTGCAACGCCCGGCGAGGACTGTCCGTCACTTCGATGAAAGCATCATCGCCTACCGTCGATCCTTGGCGCTTCACCGCCGCGCGTTGTTGACGGATCG
Organism: Pythium sukuiense; assembly: GCA_023334995.1. Lineage (NCBI taxonomy): Eukaryota > Oomycota > Peronosporomycetes > Pythiales > Pythiaceae > Pythium > Pythium sukuiense. The sequence goes on from JAADVL010000160.1 coordinate 5,565, forward strand.
CGCTCACACTGTCGCCACGAGCCATTTTCGACGGCGTCGTGCCGAACTTTTGCTGCATCGCTTTGCTGATCTTTGCATGAGGTTTCTCCTTGATGAGCAGCTCTCGTGCAGGCGCCGTGGGCACGTCGACCAGCTCATCAACTCGTTCATTCCTGTTTACAAGAGTCCGGATGAGATCACCGCCACTATCTGAACCTCATCTGCTGCACCACGTACCAGAGATCCGAGAAGAGACAGAACGTCTGACGACACGCGATGCGCACGTGTGACGAAGGATCGCGCAGCCCGCGACGCATGATATCTTGCACTTCGTTGTAGTATGGCTCAACCACTTGCTTGGGCCAGTACGTCAGCACAGTGTGGAGCTGCTCGACAAGCAGCACGCGCACACGCTCTATGGATACAGCAACTTCAAGTCAGGGGCGGTTGTTCATGAAATACCACACAGCAAGAGTGCTTTACCTTGTGGTGAGCTGCGGTAGATTTTGTAGAGGACCTCAAGGTCGTAGCGCGAATGCTCGGATACATCGCTGAAAAGGCGGAAGCCCGGGTCGCGGATCGCAATGGACGACGCCTTGGCCGTGTCGGCGAGGCCCTGTAGCATCAGATTCGCGAGTGGCGCGAACGCCAGGCGCGTGGTCTTGACGATACGACCGAGCTGCTCGCACGCGTCGCTCACGAGTTTGGAGCGGATGTTTCGCAGCAAATCCACGAGCTCCTCCTGTCAAAGCCAAACGCCACAGTCAGAAACCTTGTCTGCACGCACACCCAGATAGAAGCTCCACTGGGAACTCACGGAGAGAGGCAGCAAGTGGTCTTTGATCGCTTCAACGTGGTCGTGCTCGGGCAAAGCCTCGACGGCGTCGGCTAGTTCGCTGACGGCGTTCGAAAGTTCACCCCACTCGGCGTCGCGCTTGCCGCATGCGCGCTTGAGCTGACGCGCCTGTACGATATCAACGTATAGAGCGTCATGGAGGTGAGAATTCCCATCATACAAGCCACGAGAAAACAGGGGAAAGGAAACATGCCTGTCGGGCGACGTGCTCCATGGCGGATATCTCTCTCTGCAGCGGTCGTCTGGACGCGAGTCACGGCTCGTTCGACAGCGCAGACACTGGGGATGAAGATGTGTGCTCGTATACACGCCTAGATGCTGCTACTTGGTCGCCAGCACGCGCGTATTCACGTCGAAGTGGCGCTTGAACACCAAGTTGCCCTTTCCTTCTGGCGATGGATCACAAGGAAATGCAGAGTTGGCGCGCGCGGGGGAAACTTCCTAAGTACGTGCGTACTTAAGGACTTGGACTGGCCAACAGATCCTGATTCCACCTTGGATTTGAGGTTTTATTTCGGTTAAAATTCGAATATTGCAGTTGGAAGATTGAAGTCTGCTCTGGAGGTTTGGGGAGTGAGAAAGGCGGCAGAGTGCATCAATCAGATGCGGTGGAACTGGTGGTGCGTCGAGCCTGATTGGTGGCCGTCGCGTGAGGCTGTGGAGTTCACGTCCAGCGTGAAGGTGCTGTGGTGAGGCACGACTGTGGAGATTCTTGCCGTGGTCCCGTCGATGAGATGACTGGGGCCGTGCAGTCGGTAGAGAGACAAGACTTGGCTGTGGCTTGCTGAACGAAGAATGCTGTGGCGAACATGAGAGGATGGTCCGCGTTGATGCGTTCCAATAGCTCTGTGAGGGGACACGAATTCTTGGTGCCGCAATTCGTCAAGCTCTTCGTCCTCTGGGATTCGGAGGACGCTAGTAGCGGCAGTCGATCGAAGAGGAAGCAAGTGGAACGACTCCTCACTTTCACTCGGCGCCCCAAGGTCGAAGCCACTCATTTGGGCGATCTCCAAAAGGCAAATGAGCTGTTCGTACGGCACCATTGTTCCTTCAAGGTCGAAGACAAGGCGTGCGACACTGTTGAACCGGAAGAAGGAGAGCTGCACGCCGAAGTCTCCAAGCAGATCTCTCAGATCATCGACGTCGATCAAGCCGGTCTGTTGTGGGTCCTCTGTGTGGAGCGCCGTGCGAAGTGCACCTATGGCCTTGCCTGTGTCATCCAAGTGGCCAAGGATGAGCTCCACGAGCTGAGATCGCAACTCGACGGTTTCGACGAAGTGGTCGATGACCTCACTGAGCGTTGGCACATCGACGCGGACGACGCTCGATACGAGTGTGAAGCCCCACATGATCTTCGGTTGAAGAATGACGACGTTCACAATCGTCGGGAGCGCGAGAACGACTATCACAGCGATGCCCGACTTCTTGTACACGTCTTCAAGCTGGAAAGCGATGCACTGGATGAACAGCGCCACGATAAACGCGTTCACCATGAGAGCTAAGACGACTACCACGTGCCACACCTCCTTTGAGAACTGCTTGACCACAACGACTGGGTTTTCGCTTGAAGTTTCCGCTTCGACGTTGCCTGATGCTGTGTGCCGTGCAGGTGTGTTTGGATTCTGTTCAGACTTGCGAGATCGTCGTGAGGAGTGCAGGATGTTCTTGACTCCGGAAATGAGTGCGCGTCGTCGCCCATGCCCTTCTCGGGCTCGCTCCGTGTCTCGCACGCGAGTCATTGTCTCAATAGCATCCGAGGCCACTTCAGCACTCGCGTACTTAAGCTCGTGCTGCGCGATTTCCTCGAGACACACAAGCCAGTTGGACCGACCGGTGAAATGCGAGGCAGTTCTCAGAAGATGCCGAATCGCCCGGACGAAAAACTGGTGAATACCGATGTGAACGAAGAGTGTGAGCCATGAGAAGGCGACGAATGCCGGAACCAGAGCCTCGCTTTCACTCATGTCGTCTTTCTCGCCGACGACAAGGGCGATCAAGTGCATCACCCAGGCGAGGGCGAGCAGCATGATCCACGTGGTGACCTTGACTTCGATCATGTGAGTGATTTGGTTTTCTTGTGCTTGGCGTAGGTACTTGGCGAACGGGAAGAGCTCTGGAAGGCCCATCTTCTGGAGGAAGTAGTGACGGATTAGCCGCATTTGGACCAACTCGAAGAAGTCCGTCGGACGCACTGGCTGGTTGCCTTTCTTGTTGGCCGGGGCAGTCGTCGTACCCTCGGACTCTTTGTGCTGTTGGATGATCGTGAGAAGAGCCTGCGAGCCGAGGAGCTCCGCCTTGTCCCACAAGATATTTTGCGCGCGAAGTCGGAGGTACACGCAGAGAGACTGCAAGATGAGAGCGATAGCCAGGATAAAGACGGCGAGATCAGCGGCTTGGAAAGCGATGAGCGCCGGGCTGTACGTGTCCAACTCAGCCATCTCCTTCAGCAGCTTGATGCAAAGACTGATGAACCCCAGTATCATGAGCTCTAGAAACGTCGAGGCAAGTTCAGTCAGAAACAACCGCAGACTCGCAGAGCACAGATGGGGAGTAGAACCAACCTCCGTAGACCTTGGTGAGCATCTCATGGTACTTGGGGTATCGCTTGAGGTTGTGCTGGAACTTATGGAGCAGCTTCTCGAGGATCACGATGAGCACCACGACGATGCTCAGGTGGAGTAGCACCCGCGCGAACTCGACGTTCTCCCCGACTTCAAATAGCGAGCCCTTGCCCATCCTACGGTCGTTTTTGGAAGTGAGGGGGATGGTTTAACGTGTCCGTCGTGGTCACTCGCGACCAGAGCAAAGGCATGCCATGCCACGCACGTAGCCACCCTCGGCATTCGCTAGTCAGCCGGAGCATCTGGCTCGCGGGGGCGCCAGTCGAGACGGAGTAAAGAACACAGTGCTCCATGTGGTGGATGCCCGGCAGTGGCCGCAGAGGTGACCACCGAGCCCACAGTATCGATAGACGATAGCGTCCGTGTGAAGTTCACACCGCAGTTCCGCAGCTCAATTCAACGCACGATTGAGACGGTGCCACCATATTGTATCAAAACAAGGTGTGTTGATTCACCTTGTTTTGATACAATGTTTAAACAAAGGAACACAAGAAGTGAGTGAACTTTACTACCGTTTTTTGGAACTGGTTGGAAGATACGTAGTGTATCCAAGTGGGAGCTCCGTATTCAGGATCGCGGCCATCTGGCGGCTGTGCTGAGCATGCATGCGGCGGCATGGAAAGCTTGTGGCCTGGCGCGTGACGGTGAGCGAGATTCGAAGCGTGTACGATCCACAAACTTGGTGGCTTCTCCTTGCGCCTTGCGTGAGCGCTTCTGAAGTCCCATGCGACTACAGTACGCGTATAGAAACAGCAGCAGCGGACAATCCGCTGTGCTGTGAGCGACACAGCGATAATGGATGACAACGGGGCTGCCTACCTATTAATAGCAAGCTGTCTCCACACCGATGGCCTTACGGAGATGCGTGTCCACGGATGATGGCACGAGAACAGACAGCTATGATTGCAATTGGCAAAATTCGATCCATTGTTGGTTGGTTTATAGGTGATGGCACAGGGGGGGGTCGCACGGCACGGTCGACAGATAAAGAAAGCTATTGCGGCGGAGTGATGACTACTTACTCCTTCTTGGCGTAGAAGAGGCCCCACTTCTGGTCGCCCTCAGCGCAGCGCACGAGCTTGGCCTTCCAGCCAGAGACAATGTCCTCAAAGTCCTCTTCGGACGTTTCCTTGATGAACTCGTCCTTGTTGATGAGCGTGCGCTCGAGCTCTTCCTTGAGCACTTCGACGAAGTGCTCCGTGCGGTCCTCAGCAACGACTTCCTTGAAGCCCACGCTCTCCAGCACAGCACCGTACTGCGGTGGCGACAGCAAGTGGTAGCCACGGCTCTTCACGTACGCCTCGAAGTGCGGCGTGCCCGCCTGCTCGCCTCGGCAGTAGTCCGAGATCAGCACACGGCCTCCTGGCTTCAGCCAGCGGAAGAACTTGGCAAACAGCGCCTCCTTGTCCGCAATATGCAGGATCGTATCACGCGAGTACACCACGTCGAACGACTCGGCGGGGTACTCCCGCTGAGTCGCGTCACAGATCTCGAACTCGACGTCGATCTCTGGCATTTTCATGGAGGATTCCACTGCTCGGTGCACCATGTTGGTCGAGAGGTCGATGCCCACGACCGAGACGCCGAACTGGCGCGCCATGTAGAAGTTGCCACCGCCGATGCCGCAGCCCACGTCGAGCACACGCTCGCCGCGCTTGAGGTTGAGCTTCTCCACGAACTCGGTCGTGGTGGACTGGCCGCCCGTGCTCACGTATCCTTCGCCAAAGATTTTCTCGTAGCGTGTGATACTCTTGTTGGAGTACTGCTGTTCGTCCAGGAACTTCTGGAACGTCGCGATGGACTCGCGCGAGCCTTCCTTGACCTGCTTGACGTACGAGAAGCACACCTGGCCGTTGTTCTTCTTGATCTTGCGGTACACCGAGATGCTGCTCGAGGACTCGAGTTGCAGGAAGCCGACCTCGTTGCCGCTGGCCTCCTCCGAGATGACCGAGCCGAAGGCGCTCACGTAGAAGCTCGGGTGGCGGTAGTACGTTGGGTTGGCGCCGCGCTTGACGTCTCCCGACTGGCGGAAGCACGACTCGCGGAAGAAGATCTTGCCGCCCGGACGCAGCCACTTGACGGCCTTCTGCGCGAAGCGCTTGACCTCCTCGTCGCTCAGGTACATGAAGATCCAATTGGAGAAGATGACGTCGAACGAGTGCGGCTCGCACTCGAGCTCGCACACGTCTTGGCACAAAAAGTCGATGTTGCCGAAGTGGCTGTTGGCCTCAATGTTGGCCTTGTGGAAGTCCTCGATGAACTCGACGGCCACGATGGACTTGGCCTTGGCCGCCAGGATGCCCGTGTAGCGGCCGATGCCGGCGGCCAGTTCCAGCACGTCCTTGCCCTCCATGTTCGGCGCCTTCTCCAGAATCTCCGGACGCTCCAGCTCGTGCAGCGTGCGCGCGTTGGTGTCCAGCATCATGGTCTCGATGCTCGTGTTGGCCGAGTGCTCCTCCCAGTACGACTTCATCGCATGGCGCGTCTCGTCGAGCGTCATCTAGAATGTCATATTCATCATACGTCGTTAGACTCGATATGATGAAGGCAAAAAGTTGGCGAAAACGCCAACGCCAACGCCCACGTACGGTTCTGTTGGTGTGAGGGTGGTGGTCTTGTTGGTTGGTCTTCAAAATCGAAAATGATCCCAACGTTCCAACGTTGGGGAAAAGTGTTGGCGTTTTCGCGATGGGAGGAGGGAAACCTGTTCACCGGTGATTGCATCGGCAGGCTGGTACCAGCTGGTCGCCAACTTCTTTGCGGCTGCTGCGTCACAGGCTGCCGTCAAAACACCTATAAAACCTCGAAAACAAGGTGATTTGTCACGGACACCACGCCGGTTTATCAAACACGCATTACAAACTACAAGATGAATTTGTTTAGCGAGGTTCCTAACACAGATTTGATGACAGAGGGGGAGGGGCTAGGTGGACATCGCTGATGACACGCTAGCCCTCACGACAGAAACGCGCGCTCAAACACGCAGGCCCAAGGCGACCACAGAATACTACACAAGCTTAGCTACAGATAATACCATATTTGCCCATTCGAGTAAACCTTCCTTCTTTCCTCTGTGTTCATGAGAATTAAAATCAATTCCTGCATGCCCGTTCCAATGGATCTCCTCGCATGCATTCCTTAGCATAGTGAATCCAAATTATCTCACGTCTCAGATTCCTTGGTGCCTGCAGACGAATTGCAGTTGGATGGTTCAAACAGAAGCCTCCATCCATGAGACCATGAGACCAATGAGAATGAGGAGCTGCTGCGCGTGCAGCTTCAAGCTGCCTGCAGACGAAGAAGAGAGAAGAGAGAAGGCACGTACAGTTGGATGCATCATGCGCCTCGTCGGGGCTTCAAGTTGAATCTTGCACAATAAAAAAGAACGCGAGCGCTCCGTAATCAGGAGCTCTTGGGAAAATGGAGACGAAAATGGGATGGAACGGCGTGGACAGTTCAGGTCGCGTGGCCACTTGAAGTCAGATACTGTAAAGCCTACGATACAGTACACTGCACTGTGTTAATCGGCGTTCGACCTGTGACAGGTGCACCAATGGGCGGGCGGCGAATGGCCAGCGCACGCCTCAACGGAAGGTCTCGGCGAACACGTCGATGCGAGCGGCGGGTGTCATTGGCGCCTGCGTCTGGCATGCGACGGCGCTCTTGATGGCGCTCGTGGCGGCGCGAGATCCGCTGACAAAGACGGCCTGTGGACGCCAGCGTCGCGTCGTCCAGGTCGTGACGAGGTCCGCCCACTGCAGCCGCGACCCGTCACAGTGGAGCTGCAGCACGCACGGATCAGTGGCTGGCGAGCGTCGGCTCTCGTGGTCACAGGGCTTCGTCACATGCACGTGGAGGTCGAGCGCGTGACGTGTCGCTGGCACCACGTCGTTGAACTCGAGCAGCAGCTCCTCCAGCCAGTGGATGTTGTCCAGCTCCCGCACGACCCAGACGAGCGTGATCTCTGGAGAGGTCTCTAAGGACAGGATCCCAGCGCGTTGTAGTTTGAGGCGTCGACGCCACGCGTGGAGCTCATGCCGCAGGACGGAGAGGAAGGGTGAGATGCCGACTCCCAGGGCTATGAGAGCCACGCGATCGTAGTTGGCGTACTGGATGGTTGGTGTGCCGAAGGGCCCGTCGAGACGAGTGGGGATCGTGGATGGGACGAGCATGAGGTCTTGGAGGGAGCTGCTAGTGGACAACGCTGATAGATAGTGGAGAAGGGCAGTCGTCCAGTCGCCGACGACGCGCACGCGCAGCTCGATCAGTGGGTCGTCCTGGCAGGAGGCGACGCTGAACGGATGCCACTCGATGGAGGAGAGCTCAGGGACCTGCAGGTACACGAACTGGTCGAAGGGAGAGGTTAGTCGCTTCATGGTTGAGAGACTCAGGAGTACAGCGCAGCTTACCATGCCAGGCTGGAAGCAGCGCTGGAATCGCGGTGTCTTGGTCAGGTAGAGGGTCAGAGTCGTCGTTGGTTTGGAGCTACTACTTGCGATGGTGTGGATACCGAAGCTGACGATGGTGGACGCCGTGCTGGAGCTCAGGCGACTTCGACGCTCGATAACGTAGACGGCGATAGCTGGCAGCAGCCACAGTGGCGCCTGGAAGCGGCTCGACCACTGCGCAGCTCCGTGGATCTACACACATAGAAACAAACGAGTGAGAAATGAGCTCTCGGTCTCAGCATTGGAAGGGGGCTCACCAGAAGCAGAGCCATCAGTGTCACGAGCACGACGCTGTGGACTCTGACAAACGCGTGGAAGTACCGACGACGCACGCTCGCGATGCAGAAGGGTAATAGCAACACCACACACAGCAGCATCACGACTCCTGTCCACATGGGCAGTTTCCACAGCAGATGCCACAACCTGGCACAGTCACGCAGCTCATGGGTCTCATGCCGTGCGAGTCGTGACGCGTGCCACTCCGTTGGCTCACAGCCTCTCGCTGCCATGACAATGGCACCCCAGGCGACCGAGTGCACGATAGAGAGCAGGATGATCACACTGCCCGTAAGCACGTGGAATGGGCGGTTCATTTCCATCGGCCGCTGTGCGAGGCTTGCCAGTGACGGCGACAAGGGTCGACTGGCCCAGTCACGAAGGCAGTCGAGCACGCGGTGGCACACCGACAGAAGTGTCAGCACGATGTTAAGCATGACGACCTCGGCACTGCCCTTGGCAATGGCAGGCGAGAGCCCCACGCACGGATCGCTCGGGTACTCGCGGAAGCGGAGCCAGAACACGAGTGCATTCACAGCCACGTACACGCTGAGCCATAGTAAGTCGGTGCCATAGCGAGTCCACAATGTCTTCAGCGACCAGTGCGATGACGTGGTGGTGTAAGGAAGCCTGTGCCAGAGCTCGACACTTGGACTGGCTGGCGTGGTGCTGTGGGGCGGAGCTGCCATCGACGATGAGGATCGGAGACTGAGATGCAAACATGCTCAGCATGCTTGGTGTTGTGGCTTGGCATGGGCACTCCGTTATCGACGCAAATGCCACGAAACGCGACCTGAGGTGGGATCTGTACGTCCGTCCATCAGCCAGACATCACCGACCAGCCACTCATGACGCACATCAATCCGCGACTGTGCCGATAGTGGGGATGTTATTAATTGCAGTTGTATTCGTTTGACTCTAATTTGAAGCCACAATTACGACTCGAGAGGCTATTCTATGCTAGAATCTGTGCATGTTTTACTTGTGTTCTTGGCTACAATATTCACGAGGCCGCAGTCGCCAGCCGCTCTGTCCCGTTCATCGTTGGCTTGATCAGCTTTGCGGCTTCTTCTTCAAACTCCTTCTCGATGCGTGCGATCATATCACGACGACGCAGCTCCAGCGCCTCCAGCTTCTCCACCATGTCGTGGGAGACCGTCGCGACAGGTGGAGGACTGCCTACTGGACACAGCTCCACGTTGTTGTCCTCCGGCGAGCTGTCACAGAGCGTCTCGGGCTTCAACTCCTCCTCCTGGTGCTGAAACGGCTTCAGTTCCGCAGCGGCAAACGCCATCTCCTCCAGTTGCCGCTCGGCTTCTCGCAGTCGGTACTGCAAATCACGGTGCACAGCTTCGGTCCACGCACGACCGGCGCGATCCGCCAGAGTCGACGGGTCGTGGCGAAGGTAGTAGCGCGACCAGAACTGCAGTGCTCGCGACCAGGCACACGGCAGCAGCACCTCGTCTTCCTCGGGCTGCTCCTCCACTAAGCCTGTTGAGTCAACAATGGACCGGCTCAGCTCGCTTGGCTCCGTCAGTGAGCCCACGGTAACAGTCGGGAATGTGGCGTTCGTAGTCGGGGTCTGCGAGCCACGGCGAGCCGATACGAACAGCAATGCCTCGGAAGGCGACTGCACCTCTGGTTGGCGGGCTGGAGAGTGAAGTGGCGGCATTGGGATACGAATTGGAGCCGACGTGACGCCGCCTGTGCTGGCTGGTGCAGGCGGAGGAGCCGATGGGAAGAGCGTGAGCGCAGTGGTTGCGTCGTCTTCATCTCGCTCGTCTCGTGGAGGAGCAGAGCCATTCAACGCCAACAACTCGTTCAGATCCGATTTCTCCAGCAGCTGAGGCGGGACATCCCCCAGTGACAGAGCGTTTGTCTTGCGAGGTGGGATGTAGAACGGGTTGGTGATGTCGTTGCGGTCGAGCGTCGCCACGTACGTCCACAGGGAGATCGTCGGGTGCTTGGCCTCGGCCTCGCGACGCTCCCGTTCTGAGTCGTAGAGGAATGTACCGAAGCGACACGAGTAGAGATGGTCGAGAAGCAGCATGAGGAACGGCTCGTTGAACTCGAACGCGCTCGGGAACTGGCGGTAGATCTGCCACACGCAGTCGATAAACTGCAAAAACACGGGCGAGATGTCGCGAGACGCGCTCGGGTTCATGCCGTGGGCCGATCGGTCTCGGAACTTGTGTCCGAAACTGCACCACTCCTTCTCCACCAGCACCTGGAAGCCCGTGATCGTACGGTAGTACGGGTCCAGCATGATCTGAGCCAGCGACGTGAGCTGCGGCGTGCGGTCCCATCCGTCGCTGCAGTGGACGAGCACGCTCGACTTCTGGTCCTTGACGATGCGGACGATCTCGACGGCCGAGTCCAGGATCTTGGAGATGTGCTCGATCCAGCGCGACGAGCCGAGGTGTTCGACCCATTTATCGGTGGGCTTGTGGATGCACAGGTCGAGTAGCTTGGTGTAGCTCTTGCGCATTGTGTGGATGTTCTCAATGCCCATGAAGATGAGCTTGCACTCGGTAAGGATCAGAGATGGATCGATAAGCGACGGATCCGCGGGGCGGAAGAGTCGGTCGCTCACAGTGGACGACGACCCGTCATCTTCATCGTCGTAGGCCTGGTCCGACGCCGTTCCGTTGGTCGCTGGTGGCGACGACGGCATGAACGACGCCGCCATGTCCAAGGACGACGCTGCAATCTCTGCAAACTTGGAGGTCGCCGTGGAATGGCGTGTCTCGTAGTGCTCCGTGAGCTCATACCCGGCCCGACCCACGGTCTTCTGGGCGACCGCGTTCTTCCACGGGCGTGCGTCGATAATCACGAGCTTGCTGGACGACGGGTTCGCGACGGCGATGGCCTGGATGAGAAACACGTCCTTGTCACACTGGCGTTGTCCTAAACCCACGAGAGGCTGCGAGCTGCGGCAGATCACGGCACCCGTGCGAGTGTCTCGCCAGGACAGCGCCGGGATCCGCTCTTTCGACCGGAACTTGGACGCGACCGACAGCACCGGGTCCTGCACGTTCGACGGCACAGCCAGCAGCGACGGGTACGTCGCACAGAGCCCGTAGTCCTTGTTGATCGTCGTGAGGCGCCAGCGCGTGCTCGCCGCCACGCCCGGGGCCGGGCTCGCGCCAACGCCCATGCGTCGGAACTCGGCCGCCGCGTCGTACACCTTCCATCCATCCACAGGGATCTGCATCTCCGACAGCTCCGGCCCCAAGGCCATCGCAGCGGCCGTCGCTGCTGCCGAGCACCGGGCGAAAGGCTCCTGCACGGTCAGAGCCTCGCCAAAGGCGTACTGGCGGATGGCACCGTCCGTGCCGTCGAACTGGCTGAAGGTCTGCTTGCTGATGAGCCCGTCGAAGCCGAACTGCACGTGGCGGAAGTCCTTGGTCACGATGTCGAGCATGCCGCTGTCGTCCTCGGACGAGTGCTTGCGTGCGAGCCGCTCGATGGCGCCCAGCGGGATGGCCTGGTACACGCCTCGTAGCCTAGCAGCGTTGTCCACGTCCTCCTCCTCCGCGGAGGACGTAGAGGACAGGTACGGGCTGAAGACCACGCGGAAGTTGGTAACGTACAGCGTGCCGAGGCTCTGCTGCGTGTCGTGCATCAGTCGGCAGCGCACATTCTCGCTGCGAGCGAGCACGACCTCCCCTGGCAGCGTGTGGACACTCACGACGTGCGTGTTGGCCGAGCCGGCGTCGCCCGCGTCTCCTCCCGACAGGCGGTTCTCTAGACTCGAACGGCGCTCCTCCTCGTCCTCCTCGTAGCCGAACGGCGGATCGGCGAAGAAGCGTCTCGCTCCTCTCGAGGCGGCGGAGGGCAGCGGCGGACGACTGAGATCCCGCACGGTCTCACTGCGCAGCATGGCCTGGCGACTTGGGTGCGGGCGGTGGTTGCTCTGGTTCTGGCTGCGTCCGGACACCTGTCGTCTCGGTCCTCCTCCTCCTCCTCCGTTGGCGGAGGGGAAGAGGAGATGATTAGGTTCTCCGGCGCTGGGGTCGTACGCGATCTGGTCGTCGCTGCGCATGGAGCGGAGGCGGTGGCGCTTGTGCTGCTTGTCCTGGATCTGCTGGGCACGCAGGCGCTCCTTCTCCTCGAACAGCTTCATGCGCGAGCGCTTGATGGCGTCAGCACACTTGCCGCACACGCGCACGGGCGTGGTGATGCCAACGGACACGATGGGCATGCGCGCCTGCGTGCACGCGTCGCAGAAGACGTTGCCGCAGCGTCGGCAGTGGTGTCTCCGCAGCAGCAGCGAGAAGCCGCTCTGGCAGCCGTAGCAGCGCTCCGCGAGGCTGTCGGGTACCCATGCGACGCTGGCTCGGCGAGGGGCCTGGGGTTGATGCGCGTGCAGAGGGGAGGCCATGACGGCGGGGGACGCGGCGCGCGGACTCAGCGTCAGGCTTAGGTTCACGCTCATGCTCATGGACGAGCTCAGGTGCGGAGCAGAGGAGGAAGAGGAGGAGGACGGCGGAGCGGAGGACACCGTGGTCGAGGAGGAGGAGGAGGGGACTGGGAGGAGCGAGGGGGAGGAAGGAGGGGACGCGCGCTCGGAGGAGGAGGAGGACAGCGCGCCCGAAATCTTGCGCCGGAGCGACATCATCGTGACGAACTGGCGGCGTCCTTAGACCGCAGAGCGGAGCGGGCGGACTGAAGTGGCGTCTAAAGAGGAGCGAGTGAAGTGGCCAACGAGTCCTCCGTTGGAGGAAGTCGCGACGTTGGGTTCAGTTCTCAGGTGCACTGTACCGCTAGACTCGCCAGTCCAAAACACCGGCTTTAGACCTGCTGTGCTGGAGAGATTTATTAGGGGGAGGCAAATGGGATGAGTTGCCTTTGTCGCGGGAAAAGGAAGAGAAGGGGAGAAATTGACAGAGCGGTAATTGGGTGGATACAGTACGATCAAATAGTGCGCAGCCAGCTGTTGTCCACTCTGTGACGTGTGACGACTTTCTACTCTCTCCAAATAGCTTGGCTTAGTAGCCATGACTGAAACTAAGCTAAATAGTCACTATTTGGTCTCACTGTCACTATCTCTGGCCCATGGCAACAGAGCCTTTCGCAGAAAAGCTCTTCGCCGAACATGGCAGTTGGCCGCCGCCGCCCAGTCTCCTGCTTCTTCCTCCACTGCCTGCTAAACCACCACCACAATCACTACTAGACAGACTCCCTAGATGAAGAGCTCTCGCAGCCTCCGGCGCTCAGTCTCGCTTGAGGAGGAGATGTTCTCGTCGCTGACGGGCAACGCCGGCTTCGTGACGTCGCCTGCGAGGCGTCCGCAGCCAGCAGAGAGCAGCCCTGCGCCGCTGGCGTCGTATCTGGAGCAGCAGCGCCAGGCGCGCGAGCAGCAGCAGCAGCACGACAACTACGGTGACGCAACAGCGCCAGGGGACGGCGAGGGAAGTGACTCGCAGGCCGATTCTGACGACGACGAGTCGAGTTCCGGCGACGACGAGAGCTCCAGCAGCGACGAGAGCAGCAGCAGCAGTAGTAGCAGCAGTAGCGAGTGTGACGCCGCGAGCGATGACCAAATCCACGCGCCTGCATCAGCGCCAGTGGCTGCAGCGGCGTTGCGGTCGCGAGGCACGTCGCTGTCGGCGCCTCCCACCCGATCGAGGTCCGCTTCGACGCGTGCGATGTCCGGTGTCTTCACGTACGACGACGACGACGTCGTGGATATGAACGCGCGAGAACAGGAGCTGCTGGTCAACATCCAAGAGCTCCAGCGGCAGCTCTCGATGGTCCAGATCCAGACGGAGAAGCCCCAGGAGGAGATCCTGCCGCCAATGGCCGACGCGCGACATCGACTGATCATGGTCTCGAACCGCCTACCTATTTCCTTCCAACGCAACGAAACGACGGGCGAGTGGTCGTTCAAGATGAGTTCGGGTGGTCTCGTGACGGCGTTGAACGGCATTCGAGACGAAGTGCCGTTCATTTGGATCGGGTGGCTGGGCGAAGAGATCGCGCATGAAGACCAAAACAAAGTGCGCGAGAAACTGGCCCAAGAATTCAACTGCGTGCCGGTGTTTCTGTCCAAAGAGATCGCGTCGCGATACTACAACGACTTCAGCAACGACATTTTGTGGCCGATCTTCCACTACGTGCCGCTGCCGCTGTTCCGAGCCGGTAGTGAAAAGAAGTTTGACTTCCGGCTGTGGGACGCCTACAAGCTCGCGAACAAACGCTTTGCCCAGGCCGTGAACCAAGTGTACCGAGAGGGCGACTATGTGTGGGTCCACGACTACCACCTCATGATGCTGCCGTCGCTATTGCGCAAGCGCCATCCCAAGTGCAAGATCGGTTGGTTCCTGCACACGCCGTTCCCTTCAGCCGAGATGTATCGAGCCCTGCCCGTGGGCAAGCAGATTCTAGAAGGTCTGCTCGGTGCTGACCTGCTGGGCTTCCACACCTACGACTACGCACGCCACTTTCTATCGGCGTGTGCACGGATCCCAGGCGCCACGTCTTCGCCCAAGGGCATCGAGTGGGACGACCACTTTTCTGCTGTTGGAGTGTTTCCCATTGGCATCGATCCGGAGCATTTTGAAGGCATCCTCGCAGCGGACGAGACCAAGCAGCGGATTAAAGACCTCACCGAGAAGTTCAAGGGCTGCAAGATCATAATCGGCGTGGATCGCATGGACTACATCAAGGGCATCCCCCACAAACTGTTGGCGATGGAGCGCTTCCTGTCGATGTATCCAGAGCGTAGAGAAAACGTGATCCTTCTCCAAATTGCAGTGCCGTCGCGGACAGGCGTGATCGAGTACCAGAACTTGGCGGCAAACGTGAATGAGCTGGTGGGGCGAATCAACGGTCGCTACGGCACGCTGAATCACTCACCCGTTCATTACATCCATCGTTCTGTGTCGCCGACAGAGCTTGTGGCACTCTACAACCTCGCCGATGTGGCACTCGTGACATCGATCCGTGACGGCATGAACCTCGTCAGCCACGAGTACGTCATGTGCCAGAGCCAACCATGCGAACCACACCGAGAAGGTCCAGGCGTGCTCATTCTCAGCGAGTTTGCCGGCTCGGCGCAGTCTCTTTCAGGCGCGATTCGAGTGAACCCGTGGAATACAAGCGACATCGCATCGGCGCTGGAGTACGCTCTCACACTGCCTCTCATGGAACGGGAATACCGCCAGACCAACCTGCATCGGTACGTGAAGACCCACACGGCGAGCTTCTGGGGAAAAAGCTTCCTGTCCGACCTCGAGTACACTGTGTCGAGGCCGTCTTCGTCTCGCAAGCTCGTGAAGCTGCCTGCGATGGATGTGATCAACGCCTACGCACGCAGCAAGCGCCGCATGATCGTGCTGGACTACGAAGGCACTTTGCTAGATGAAGCTCACCAGCGGGCGACGATCGCACCGCCCAAGCCGTTCGTGAAGCGAATCATTGAGAGTCTCGCAGCCGACAAGAAGAACACGGTGCTGCTAGTGAGTGGCCACGAACGCGGCGTGATCGGAAGCTGGCTGAATGACCGCCGTATCGGCGTCGTGGCCGAGTCCGGGTACTTTTACCGGCTACCGTACACGGACGAGTGGGAGATGATGACGGAGGACCATGATCCATCGTGGAAGAAAGTCGTGCGGCCGATCATGCAGTACTTCACTGAGCGTACGCCGGGCAGCTTCATCGAGACCAAGGAGAGCTCGTTGACGTGGCACTATGGTGAGACCGACCCGATCTTCGGCCCCATGCAAGCTCGTGACATGCAAGTGAACCTTGAAGACGTGCTGTGTTCGCTGCCTCTGGAGGTGCTGCAGGGAACCAACAACGTCGAAGTGCGGCTCCAGGGCATCACCAAGACAGTCATCATCGACGAGATTCTCAAGCTGTACGAGCAGCAGCAGCGGCCGCCGTCACCTGCGACCGTGGGCTTTGGCCGACACGCCTCTGGCAACAAGTCGCCGACGTCGCTGCCACAGATCGACTTCGTGTTTTGCGCCGGCAACGGCCTCGAGGACGACGATCTGTTCACGTTCTTCCAGGAGCACCACGATCACGCGAAGCAAGCGTCGACCCGTAGCCAAGAGGCTGCCGCTGCCGCTGCCACTGCCGCTGCCACTGCTGCTGCTGCCACGCCCTCGCTGCTAACATCGCTTCCTCCTGGCGTGGCTCGTCCTGTGGTTACCATTCCTCCGCCGTCGCCCGTGGCACCGGCAACAGAGATGCGAAGTCCGCTGAAGGGATCCGCTGCGTTGTCGAAGAAGGCGAGCGTGTACACGTGCCACATTGGCGCCAACAAGACGGAGGTACGCTTTGATGGATTGATTGATGAACGCCGGGGTTTGATGGAGTTGCTGATGCACTGACTGGTGTTGCAGGCCATGTACTACTTGGAGAGACCGAGTGATCTCATACGGGTCCTTCGATGTGAGTGATTGATGTGTGCATCTGATGGGCTACAGACCTGAAAATTGGCTGACTGATGGGCGTGTGTGTCTATAGCTCTATCAGCTCAAAGTCGAGAAGGTTACGTCGCCCCTGATGCAGTCGCAGTGGACGCAGGAGACTTGGCAGGGTCGTCCCCGCCGCCGACTTCAACATCACCTCGGCCACCATAACCTCAGCGTAACCTTTAGGATGGTTCTTAACATAAATGATGATAATTAACGTTTTGGGTCCGCCCGTCAGCCAGCCAGTAAAACCCATCAGGCGTGAGACTGACGTCCATGGGTTGATGGGTCGTCGCTGGGTTGTGTGGCGGCCAGAAACAATCCAAATGTGTTCAGGTTCCCATGCGGATTTCGTCAGCGTTCGCCGGCGTGGTTACGTAACCCTTCGAGTCCCTCGACGGATGTGATTGGCTCATATGGTTACTTCTGAGACCGTACGGCCCAATCATATGGCTCAGAGAGTGCCACGAAGGATGAAGTGGCTAGGGTCCAACCGAACGTTGTTGCTGTCCACCATCCAAATTTAGATATTTATTAGTTTCCAAAATATCTTGTTCCGACCCCATGAGCAGAAGATCCGTGCTTTTCTTACTCAGTATGTCTTTTAACAGGTAAAAGCGCGTGCCCGAGCCGGCGTGGCGCGTGCACCGCCTGGCCTGATGGAAGATGCTTGATGAAGAACTGATTGCCCCGAGCACCCCGAGCATCAATCACACGTGTGCCTCTCTGCCTTCCCGATCCGAGACGGTAGAGAAGCCCAGTGTCCACGTAGAAGCACGAGCATCCATCAAGTGCCACCCACACATTCGCCCATCTACAGTACGCTTTTTCCCACGGCTGGAGCATCAAACATCCAACGCACCGCCGGCATCAGAACTGCATTCGCCTTCGTTTGATCAAGTCGGGAAGCCAGTCCAGTCCATCAATCAATCAATCGTCCAACAATGTGCCCACTCCGATACATTCTGCTGTTCCTGTCGCTGCTCGTGGCCATGATCGGCCTCACGCAGGCCATGAACGAGCAGGAGCAGATCTCGGGCTACGTGCCGGAGGAAGAAGAGGAGTACAACGAGGAAGGAGAGCTCGTCGTCAAGCCAGCGCGCAAGCAGAAGACCACCATGCGCACGCTCGTCGACATGCTCAACGGCAAGTACCTGTACGACGCCTGGAAGGCCACGCAGCTCCGTGTCAAGGCCGAGTAAAGAAGGCGTCTTCAAGTCTGCGTGTGGTGATTCATCGTGCGTATGAGCCCCATGCGGCGTCAGACTCGCGTGGGCTGCTCCCCAATTTTGTACACATACAAGTTCGGCCCTCCTTCCCTGCGAGTGCGCTTTCATAAGAGCGTCTGTTGGCAACGAAGGATGTTGCCTCGACGCGGATCTTACTTTATATAAAGAATATATTAGGCACGCTGATGCGCTCTCTATGCTCCCGCCTTCCTGTCTTGACGTCATTGAAGCACCATAGAGAACAACACCACTAGATCTTCTAAAAGCTTGTCTATGAATCGGATTAGGTCGGACGCTGGCACACGTTGCCCGAGTTCATGACCAGCGGCTCGTCGGCCGACTTCTCCGTGAGCGGCGTGAGCTCCTCATCCTTGCGCATGGCGCTGCGTTGTGGGTCCGTGAGCTCCACTTCGAAGCGGGGTGCGCCCGTGGCTGGGTCCTGCGACTTCTGTCGGCCCTGGACGATGTTGTGCAGCAGCATGCCCTCGGCATCGTCGATGCTCTTGAGCATTTCGTGGATCGACTCTTGATCCTGGACGGCGCGGTTCGCCACAAAGTTCTCGCGCAGCGCGAGTCGCGCTTGGCCAATCGCATACACGTCACCACGGAATGCCTCGCGGCTCGCCCGCAGCAGGCGGCGGTAGCCCCCCAACACTTGCGCTCGCAGACTCATATTCGTCGGTGGCGTCGAGCGTGGAAATGGCACAGGTGGACCACAGGATTGCAAACCACGGGCGAATGTAGCACGAAGGTATTGATGAAATAGCGTGGTCCACACTATGACGTATTCAAATGCCTCGCAAGAGTGACGTCTGTGCGTGTCACCTGTGCACTTCGACTCTGCAGTGACATCATCGGAGGCCACGTTGACACGAGGTACCTACCGGTATCGGAACCTGCCAAGGTACCATTGTGTCCTGAGCCAACCCACTCCATCAGTCACGGCTCTCTGGAAGAACATCATCCACTCCATCAATCTCTGGCTCGTGCATCGATCTTCCTTCACCTCCATTGATTGATTCACCAACGACACCAATATGGAGGACCTTCTCACCGAGCTTCAGGAGGAGCCGCGCGTGGTCATGCTGCTGGTGACCGTGGCTGCCATCGCCGCCGGCGTCTCGTACCTCATCATCAGCTTCATGGAGCGCGGCTCGCCGATGACGCTCAAGGTCTCCCACCGCGAAGGAGCGCAGCCCACGGTCGTGCACCTGCCTCTGATCGAAAAGGAGTCGCTGTCCCACGACACGCGGCGCTTCCGCTTCGGCCTGCCGAGCCCGAAGCACATCCTGGGCCTGCCTGTGGGCCAGCACATCTCGCTGCGCTACACGGACAGCGAGGGCAAGCTCGTGATGCGCTCGTACACGCCCGTGAGCTCGGACGACGTCAAGGGCTACGTGGATCTCGTGATCAAGGTCTACTTCAAGGACGTGCACCCCAAGTTCCCAGAGGGCGGCAAGATGTCTCAGTACCTCGAGAGCCTCAAGATAGGCGACACCATCGAGGTCTCGGGCCCCAAGGGCAAGCTCTCGTACGTGGGCAAGGGCGAGTTCCACATCAAGCACCGCGTGCGCGACCCGGAGCCGGAGATCCGCCGGGCCAAGAAGATCGGCATGATCGCCGGCGGCACGGGCATCACGCCCATGCTCCAGGTCATCCGCCGCGCGCTCCAGGACACCAAGTACGTTTCATTGATATTCTTGCGTTTGATTGATGGACTCTACGACTGACTGATTGATGTTTGTGTTGCGCCCCGTCAGCGACAAGACCGAGTTCTACTTGCTGTTCGCCAACCAGACCGAGCAGGACATTTTGTGCCGCGAGGAGATCGACGCCATGGCGCGCGACCACGCCAACGTGCACGTGTGGTACACCATCGACCGCGACGCCAGCGCCGACTGGAAGTATTCGGTGGGCTGGGTCAACGCCGCCATGATCAAGGAGCACTTCCCGGCCGCCGCGTCCGACGTGCAGATCTTCATGTGCGGCCCGCCACCCATGCTCAAGTTCGCGGTCGTGCCGGCGCTCGAGGAGCTCGGCTACGCGGCCAACCAGCAGTTCAGCTTCTAGACATGCCGCCTTTCTTGCATTGGATCTGACTCACCCACACTAGTAGCATGGCGAGGACCCATCTAAATCAAAAGACAAAAATGCGAATCGCCATTACACCGACCGACAGGGGAAAGAGAGAGAGCTACTTCTTCTTCGTGGGCGACAGCATCTGGCTGGACCGCGCGCCTGCTTGGCCCGGGCCGTCGCCGTCGTCGTCGTCCGAGTCGTTCAGCATGTCCTTGGACTTCTTCTTGACCGTGCGTTTCTTCTTCTTGTCTTGCGCGAGCAGCACTTGGTTGGAGGCACGCTTGACGCGCTCGCGACTCAGTGCCTCCTCGTTGTCGTCCATGAGCAGGCCAGCGTTTGCCAGCTCATCGTTCTCCATCTCTTCTCCCGTCAGCTCCCCAGGCAACGGAATTCGCTGGTTGTACGGTCGTGCCAGCAGCATCTCCGTGTCCGACACCTCCGGTAGTGTACTTGCAGTCGCACTCGTGGAAGATGCCACTGCGACACCGGAGCCGGAGCGCACGAGACCTCCTCCTTCTCGTCGCTTTTGCGAGGCAACGGCTGCCGCTCCGCTTCCTGCAGCAGCCAGCGTCGCCGCCCCTCCTCCAGGAGCTCCTGCTGCCGACGACACCACCTTGACCTGGTTTATCAGCCTAGCCAGCGTCATCTCACTCTCCTGCAGTGCGTCCACGATCGTTTCGTCCGTCACAATGACCACCTGATCGTCATCCCGCACGCTCTCGAGCTTGTCCACGAGATGCTCGACGCCTGCCTTGACGCTGATAAGCACCTTCGCCAGTCGCTCATACTTGAGCTTAGCGCGTTCGAGCTTCGCAGTAGCCAGTGCCAAGTTCTGCTCGTGGTCGTCCACCATCTTACGTCGGTGGCCTCCGCCGGAGCCGCTGTATTTGAGCTCTTCGACTCGAGCCTTCAGCGCCGTGTGTTCTGCCTGGAGATATTCCAGTCGCGTCTGGTTTTCTTTCGACAGGTTGATCAGATTGTCGGTGGTGCTTTCCTGGCTCACGATCTTCTGGATCACTTCGTTCACATCGCTCACGCCCGTGGCCTCCTTGATCTTTCGGAAGGCGCTCTCGAAGATATCGATCTTGCTGCGATGCTCTTTCTTCTCTTCGACGACTTGGCCTTGCTGCTTGACCATCACAGCCAACGACTGCTTGAGATGCCGCTCCTCATCGACGGACAAGTCGCCCGACTCTTTCGCGATCACATCCAGCTTGTTCTTCTCTCTCTTGTCGATACGATTGCTCATCTCCAGACGAATCTTCACGTACTGCTGCTTCTCACGCAACTCCTTGTCACGGTGCCGCTTCTCGTCTTCATACTGACCTCGCGCTTTCTCCAACTCGAGCAGAATCGATTCTCGTGCGTGAGTCGCGTCCGATGACAACAACACCAGCTCCTCGTAGTCGTTTTCCTTCGCTGCCAGGGCTCGTTCCAGTGCTGCTAGCTGGTTATCAAAGCCAATTCGCTCTTCTTTCAGCCGCTTCACGATCTGTTCGTACGTTTTGCGGATGCTCTGTGCCTCATTGAACTTGATCATAGCCTTGTCCAGTCGATTCTCCAGCATGCGGATCTTCCGCGTCTCCGGGGTGTCCTCTAGACTCGGTTTCTTCGACTCGAGCTCGAGATCTTTGACTTCGTCTTTCAGCTCTTCGAGCAGCGACGACTGTGACTGCACTCGATGACGAATCTCGTCATGCTGCTTGCGGAGTTTGTTCAACTGAGCCACCGCCTGTGCGACGTCGTCTCCCGTATCGATAATCGATGCGCCTGTTGTCATCGAAGTGGAGGCATTGCCGCCCATCAGCCCCACACCGCCTCCTCCACTTGCACGCTTGATGTCTGCGAGCTGCTTGCGAAGATCGCGATTCTCGTCCTTGAGCTGGTGAATGTAGTCTTTGTTGGCCTGCTTCGTGGACTCGAGAAGGTCGATGTTGCTTTTCCGATCGACCTCTGTGGGAATACACACACCATTACAGCACGTCAGTCCTGGCTACTTCCATCAAAAGCATCAGAAGGCTCACGTACGCAGTAGCCGCATCTTGTCCCGAAGACCCATGACCTGTTCCTCCATGCGGTGGTCATACTCCTGCTCCATGCGCTTGAGCGCATTGTCATGGCGCGCCTGCATTTCACGCCCTCGTCGTGATGAGTTAGGAGGTGTCCGACCGAAGCAAACGCCTCAATACAATCCACGCCGATGGATGCTTGGCGCCCAACTCAAATTTAGATGCGAACCGAGTCGCGGCCTCGCGCTTGTAATAGAAGCAGACTCTGAAACGGCCAAGGTCACTCCACTCTAACATCCATGCGCCTCAACACGGCCACTCCAGAGACTTGTGGCGTTTGAACGCTTGCATTCAATATGCACAGACGAAAGGGAGACGTATGTATACCATCTAGATATGTATGCTCACGAACAGCGCAGGCATCGGAGCTTCGGCAAGAGCTCTGTTGGTGCAGATAAATCCAGCTCAGTGGCCCATTCTCAACTGCACCAGTCGTATGTAGCAGCTCACCTTGAAGTAGCTCGATTTGAATGCCAGTCAACTCGCAGCCGTAGATCGAAAGAGACTCGAGGTCTTGCAAAGCTAGGTACATTCGAGTGTCACGATCAGCTTAGCTCACACGACCAAAACACACCATCGCACTCACCATGCAGGTGCCGAAGGGACACCGCGGAGATGCCAGTGTTCGATAAATTAAGGTGCTTGAGCTCCGTCAATGAACGCAGGCTCAGCAAGCCCTTCGCGTTGATGTTTCTGCGCAGTGAAACACGTCAGTTTTCATGGCGTAGCTCTGCAGGTCGTTGGGCGGTCACGTACCTATTCTGGCTCAAATTGAGCGTACGCAGTGATTTGACGCGCGAAAGGAGCTCCACTCCACGATCTGTGATCGCTCCGCTGCAGATCTCCAGTTCTCGGAGCTCCTTCAGACCGGTCAGGTGCAAAATTCCGTTGTCACTGACACTAAACGAAGCCACCACACGACAGACATGGGTGAGACTTGATTGCAGACTCCAGCATTGGTGCAACCCGTACCTTGTTCCAAAAAGATCGAGGCGACGCAGCTTTGTCAGGTTGGAGACGTTGATCAAAGCCCTGTTGGTGATGCCGCTGGTGTCCATCCGCAACGACTCGAGATCAGGCAGGTAGCTCAGACCTTCTGAACCTGCATCAGTGATCTCGGTGTGTGAGATATCGAGCTCGACAAGCCCTCGCGTGCCTCTGCAGATTTGAACGAGCGCGGTGTCCGTCAAAGTTGTTTCCGCCAGAGACAGTTTCTTCAGCTTGGTCAACTTGCTGACAAACTCGAACCCCCTGACCATGCAGGTAAACACGCGTGAGGAATGGTGATCCAAAACGGCGTAAGCAATCGTGCAGTTGTACCTCTTCAAAATCCGGCAGGCCTTCAGATCCAACTCCTCGAGTTGCTCCATGCTCCTCAACACGTCGGACTCAGCTTCCGCAAACGCAGTTCGCGTGAGCAGCAGCACACGCATGTCGCTCCATTCTGCTCTCAAAGAGCGAATCTCTTCACAATGGCGGGCATCAAAGTGCTGCAGGGACTGCAGCGACGCGAGCCGCTCCGTGCCAGCGTCTCCAATGTGACGGCAACCACGCACAATCAGAGTGGTGAGCGACACGATGTGCCCGAAATGAGCGAGCGCGACATCTCTACGATTTCAAAAGACCAGTCAGAACTCTCTCCACAACGAGGCAACGATGCAAACACTACGCACGTGATTCGGCAGTGGGCGACATCCAAGAATCGAAGCGTAGGGAACGCCAGCTCGACGTCCTCAAATGCTTGGTCTGTGAGATTCGTGCACCGACTCAGCACCAGCGTCTCCAGCTTCGACAGGCTTGTCAGACACTTGAAGCCTTCGTCCGTCATCTCACTGCACCCGCTCTGCCCAACACGCCACGTCAATCGTCAGAATACGAACCAGCAGTATAGCAACATGAAGGACCATCAATGCCACTTACCAAATTCAAGCTTCGCATGCGGAACAGTCGCCTTAGCGCGAGCAAACTGCGGTCGTCGATGTTGCGGCAGCCAGCCAAGTTCAACGTCGTCAGGCGCGACGAGCTCTGCAGGATGTCGGGCACGCTCTTGCTCAGCCTGGTGCAGTCGCGGAACGACGCCGACGTCAAGTTCGGCAGCTCATCCACTTGCAGCCAGCGGTCCGAGCCGAGCGATTCCAGGTTCGGACAGTTGGAGAAGTCGATGCTCTTGATGTACTGTAGCGGTGCGATGGCGACACTGTCAAACCACGCGCTGTCGACCTCGAGCTGGCGCGAGAGGTCCCATTCCTGGAAGAGAAAGCGCGCGAGGAATCGGAAATGCGGCTTCGTGAGCGCCTCGTGGCGCTTGAGGTGCTTCAGCACGGCACTCGCAACCTCGGACGGCATGCCCGTCGACCGCCACTGCGCCGTGAAGCTCTCTGGATGAGCCACGAGGCTCGCGCTGACTCGCCGCACACACAGCTCCACGAGCGAGAGCGGCGTCATCTTCCCGTCGCGCTGGTCTCTCGTGAAGTGGTCTCCGAGACTCTCGGGCGCCATCTCCAGCAGCTTGCTCTTGCGTGTGCGACTGTTGTTCTTCTCACGCGTGGGCTTCTTCGATTGGTTGCCACTGCCATTCCCACTGGGAGAACGCCGTGCGGGCGCCTTGTTCGCGAACGGGAACGGGAACGACACGTAGTTGGCCAGCGAGTGGTTCATACTCAGCGACTGGCGGCTTGGAAGCCGTGCGCGTGCACGCGGTGGAAGCAGGCGTTGGCGTAGAGAGGAGGAAGTTGAAGCTGGCCTTGTGGGACGAGTAGAGCGCCCCAGAGACGCGGAGGAGACGCCGTCGCGACGCACAGACGCAGAGGACGCGTAGCGCAGCGTGTCGTCTTCGAATGCGACTTGCTGGCAGCGACAGCACGCCGCCCCCATGCATATACCGAGCTGTCGAGCGCGTGCTTGCTTTGTTGCCGTCGGATGGACGCACGTCACCTGTGGGAAGGGACGCGATAGGAGAATGTTTCCGTCAGGAAAAAGGAAGAAAATCGAAGATAACCAAGCGAGTTCCCCAGGAAATGAAGGGAAATGGGGAATAAAACGAGGAAAGTAACCTTCGACATGGATACCTTTAGCAGGCCAGCAGACTTCAACAAGACAGTTGGCCATTATGATATTGAGAAGGTAGACTTGTTTATAGAGGTCTGAGCATTGGTGATACATGGGGATGTTGAAGTGACTTGTTCTTCCGATCAAGTCTGAGAGGAGATACACGACCCGCTTAGGTGTTACGGTGGGTCTCGTACTAAGTACGGGAAGCTGTTGCAGCTTGTGTCACAGAGAAGCGAGAACTCGGCGCCAAAAGGCGGAATTATCTCGTCAATATGCCACAAGCGCTGCTCGTCTCGACGCCATTCGGCGTCGGATCGCTGCCTCTGAGCACCAGTACGAGTGTAGACCATGTGCGTGACCATGCGGAGTCTGCCGGCGGTGAGGAGCGCGAAGGCTTCACGCGCGTTCTGTTTCCGTGGGGCCACGCGTACCTACACAAGACGCAGATCGCCGAGTCGCCCGAGTTCACATTCTACGCCATCGGCAAGGGCAAGCGCATCAAGTTCGCGCTTACGTTCCCACTCACAGCTCTCACGCAGGAGCTTGTTGAGCTCGTGCGTGCGAGACTCGAGCTTGATGAAGACGTCGCCGTGTCGCTGGTGCAAACCGATTCGGTGAAGAAGCACGATCTTCAGCCGCACAAGACTCTCGGCGACTGCATCATCGGCAGTGGCCCACAGCATCCGATTCTAGTGCTTCAGGCACCGCTGATCCGCTTCGATTCGAAGAAGTGCTCGTTCTACCTCCTTCTCCAAGAGAGAAACTCGGCCGTGGTCCAAATCGCCAAGGGATTCGGCTCGGTGGTGGGGAACGCAGAGCTCTCGATCGGTGTGAAGTATTGGGAAGTTAAGCTAGAAAGTGCGCGTGGTGGCGATGGCGTTTTCATCGGCGTGGGCTCTGCGGATGTGCCTCTCAACGGCAGCCTTCTCAGCCGCGGTATCTTCTGGGGCATCTCGTGCGCCACAGGTCACAAGATCCACGATACCATCGACTACTACGCGGAGCCCTTCCGAGACGGAGACATCGTTGGCGTTTTCCTGGACATGGAGCGTGGCAACCTCTCATTTTACAAGAACGGACACAGCCTCGGCGTCGCCTTCAGCCACATCCAAGCCAAGCGCCTGTGCCCCGTGTTCTCGCTCACCTTCATTGGACACAAGCTCAAGCTTCTCTCCGCCGCAGCAGCCCCACTCAGCTAACCTTGCATACCGGTAGCTACTTCAAACGCAAACACACACATCTTCGCTGTCACCCTAAGCCGGCCATCTCGTCCTCCCTCCCATCTCAAATTGCGCATATTTATCGCCTGGAGAGCCGCATTTACCGTATTCCTCCATTTACCGTAAATTGCTTCAATGATCACTGCCTCTCTCTCATTGGCTACAAAGTCTCCATGTTTATCTTTTTCAGCCAATGAAACATATCTAGGCTTTCCACCGCAGCAGCGTTCTCCGTTCTCATTGGCTGATTCTGAATCACTCTCCCACACGTCAACACTCGATGGCTCACTAATCGTCGAGGTTTTTCCTGTTCCAGGCTCTAAAACCTCGAGGTTCTCGTGGCAGAGACCGTCCCATTGAGCATCTGCCGTCAAGAACGTCGACGAAAAGCTCTCCACGTCACCTCTTCCACGGGTTCCTCCAGCTCGCTGGTCAATGCTTGGAGCTCTCCACTTCCCAATTTCCAGAGCCACTCGCAGCGCCACGACCTCTTCCTCGTGCGTCAAGAGACTCCAGTCATTGTTGCAGCAAGTCCGACCCAGTAGCTCCTCTGTAAGCAACATGGCCGACAACCAGACCGAGACGAACACGCCCGTCGCGACCTTCGCGGCCGGCTGCTTCTGGGGCGTAGAGCTCGCGTTCCAGCGCGTCGCTGGCGTGACCAAGACCACTGTGGGCTACAGTAACGGCCACAAGGAGTCGCCGACCTACAAGGAGGTGTGCACCGGCACCACGGGCCACGCCGAGGCGATCCGCATCGAGTTCGACGACAGCGTCGTCAAGTACGGCGATCTGCTCAACCTCTACTGGAGCATCCACGACCCAACCACGCTCAACCGCCAGAAGGGGGATATCGGCACGCAGTATCGCTCTGCCATCTTCTTCCACAACGCCGACCAGGAGAAGGAGGCCAAGGCCTCGCTCGAGGCCCAGCAGAAGCTGCTCAAGGACGAGATCGTGACCCTGATCCAGCCTGCCGACCACTTCTGGCCTGCGGAGGAGTACCACCAGCAGTACCTGGAGAAGGGCGGCCAGTGTGCCGACAAGGGCAACTCGGACAAGATCCGCTGCTACGGATAAACAGAGAGATCCGTTGACAGGACCCTCTTTTTGTATTTTCCAACCCCCCCTCCTCCTCGGCCCGTTGACGTGTGCTGCAGGCGCATTCCAATCGCAACAAACAGGTTGCAATCGCCTGCGCATGCCTCGCGACGCCTCTGATCATCGTAAAACAACCAAAATACAATCGTTGACAGTTTGTTCTTCCACCAAGCGTCTTGAAGTTGAGGAGAAGGGGTGGAGCCCAACGGGTGACACTGTGGACGTGTGCTCATTAGCTGCCTGTGACTTTGTTTACGAGCTTTTGGAATCCTCGATTTGAAAGCCGCTTGCTGGCCGACAGCACGCGGTCCGTGAGCTTCTCTTCCTGCCAGTCCTTCCAAATGCCATACTGCATGGTCTGCGCGTGCTTCTGGGCCGCCTCCAGCTGCCGTAAGCGATGGATCAACTGCTCTGCGGTGTGATTGCTGGTACAAATGCGAGCATTGAGGCGCCAACCACATCGAGACACTGGATAAAGAAGCCGCAACTCACCTGCCGTCGGCGTACTTGTCTACATTCTCCGGAAGGCTCTCCGCCAAACCATTCGAGACTAATTCGTAAGCCAGATCTTTGTCGAATGGCCACTACAGCAACACGAGCAAGGCGTTAGCAAAGGATGGAAAGTGCCTAAAGACCAACGTGACTCACTTTTCGTATGGAGATCGCGCACGTTGCGAGTGATTCCTGGCCCTCGAACTCGACGTTCATTCTGCTCCACATTCCCAATCAAATATGTAAGCAAAGGCTAACGCCATCCGTCTGCTTGCGCTTACTGATTCCACGTACCGATGCATTGGCCTGATGGTCATATAGCGATGGGAGGATACAACGTTCGACCAAATCCACTCCTGGGCTGCCTCATCCACTTGAATGCCGAACGCCCGCACTGCTATCAATGGCTCGGGCTTCTCCGGCGCAGACGTCGACAGCATCAGCGGAGGCAGTGTGTCTCGCAGCAGCACACGGCGCAGCAGTGGCGTGTGGTACACATAGAATACATTCGGATCCTTCTCGCTCAGGCGCACCATGCGCACGCGGATGGCCTTGCGTTGGCGGAAGTACTGCGACGGGATGTCGTTCACGTGGTTGAAGCGACTCAGCTGGGAGAGAAAGGTGGCAATCAGACAGACGCTCCAAGAGCTACAACAACACCGCAGCAACCTACCAGGCCACTCAGATTCACAGCGGCATACGCAGAGCCAGCCATGAGGACGATGCAGCCCACGCGGACCAGCATTAGGTTGGCGTCCATCGTTTGCTGCACATCGACGACGTGCTGGCCGAGCACTTTGCGCCATTTCGCCGGCTCCAGAGACGCTTTTTCAGCTGGTACTTCGGGCTCAACATCACCTGCGTTGAACTCTGCGCGTGGCACTGCCACGCTCGCGTCGCGCGGCTCGTAGTTGTCGTCGGGTGCTACCATCTTCGGTCGCTAGTCACAATGATCCCACCGGATTCTCTTCGATGAATTGCCATGCGTGTTGATGTAGCTGCTGTGTCAAGCAACCTTCGTGCAACATCCATCTCAGTGTTCAAGCGACATTCCTGGAAAGTACAACCACCTCGGGGCGTCTGTTCAACTTGGAGAGAGAGTTTTGCATTTCGACCGATTCCTTCCAAAGAGCCGCTGAATTCGAGCGGCAACATACCTCCCCAGGCCGAAGACGACGCTTTCAACTGATTGCAGTCGACGTCCTGAACGCAGCAGTCAGTAGTCAACTGGAGAGCTCCTGGAAACCCAGTCGGCGGGACCAAACATGCGCCGCTTTGATGACGCCTGGGTCGTCGACCGCACCATGTTCGAGTACGTGAACCAGGTGCGGCTGTCTCTGCTGTCTTTGTCGAGCGTGATCTTGTTGGTAGACTCAAATTCAAGTTTTGTAGGGCGGCTGTAGCTGCTGCGGCGTGACGCACCAGATCATGGACGTGGCCATGTTCGCCAGCCAGTGCTCGGACTGGGGTGTGCTGCTTTGCTCTGTACTTGCATCAATCACTCAAACAGCTCACTCTACGCGGCTGTGATACTTGCAGAGTCGGATGATGAGAAGAAGGAGCAGTTCTCGCCATGGCCGTCGTTCATCCACGAGGAGATCTTGACAGAGCGTGCGAGGCTCCGCGTGGTGATGAAAGAGGACATGAAGCACTACAAGGCCTTCGTGGACACGCACCTCAAGGGGTTCTCAGCCTGGTGGAAGACTCTGAGTGACGCCAGTCGGAGCCGGTGAATATCATCATAGCAGACTAATGGGCTTGTCATGGTATGGCGTCTCACTAGCTCGATGCTTGTAGTATCTTTCAAGCTCCGGACGAAGATGTGATGGAGTTCTTCCGTTCGCATGCTCGTGTCAAGGGCTCCTACGAAATTGTACGGCTACACGACACCACTCCTAGCTATGGCAGTTTTGTGGACGATCATAACCATTCGGATATGCAGGTGCTTTGCGCTGTGCTCGAGCAGCTTCGCCACTTCAAGGACACGCGGTACAAAGATGCCAGGACGCCAGTGGAGGCCGCCTTCGAGTCTGTGCTCCAGCACCAGCGCGAGTGCTTCAGCGTAACACCAAGCTACCAGACCTCCGACACTGGAGCTAGCAACTTCTTTGAAATGCTCAAGATTCTCGGTGGACCAAAGCTGCTTCCCTTGCGGCAGAGTACGTCAGCTCGGTGACGTCGATTCCCCCAGTAGTATTGATTTGTTGGTGTGACTGGGAGTAGCTCAAGACCCCACAGAAAACAACCAGGCAGAGAAGGAAGTCGCCGAGAGCGTCGCCAACGTCCAGAGCTTCCGCTCGGATCGCCGCCTCGTGCGCCTGGTCCGTTTGCTGTCTCTAGTTTTCAAACCTCTGGGGACGTTCACTGATGTCGTCGATCTCTGCCAGGTCATTCTCCGTAAGTTTGTCGACGTCGCGATGCGCAAGTACTTGCGTGAGACTGAGAATGGCGCGTCATCGAAGATTTCGAACAGCAACGACATCGACGTGGAGATGGAGGATAACAACCAGATCTCGGCAGAGTGAAGCAGCTCAGTAACCGAGTGGAAATGGAGAGAAAGTACGGAACCGGAATTCGCAAATTGACCTATATACACACACACCCTTGAAGCAGTTCTACGCGGACGCCTGCACATTGACGCTTTCGTTCTTGGCAGCGTAGTACTTGCGACTGTCTTCAAAGAAGCCGTTCGGGTGGTTGATCATGATGTCCGGGTCGCATCCCGCGTGGGTGGCCTCAAAGTGTTTCTTACACGCGACTTGGTAGTGGCGTCCCTGCACGAGCGAGAGGATCTCCTGCTTGTCTGGCTCGGAGATACCCTGCAACGCCTTGCGTAGGTGGTCTTCTTCGTAGTGGCGGAACGGGCAGCCGTGGTACTCTCCGGCCTTTGGTGGCTCGCCAGTGATGATGCGCATACAGTTGGCTGGCGCGTAGTCCTTGCGCTTGCCCTCCTTACCGTAGTTGTGGCGGATGTTGTACGAGTACTTCTTGTTGAAGTCGTCGACCGAGAGCTTCTTACAGAACTCAGACTTCCAGTAGGCGATGGCATCCTCGAGTTGCAGGCCAGTGCCCTTGAGGAACAGCCCGTACTGCTGACGACCGGCAAACTTCAAGTGGTGGTTCACCTTGAGCGCCTTGTGGAGCGTCTTCATACACAGCGGCATGGAAGTGGCCGCGAGCCCGTCGATCATGTCCGGTGTGATGCGCTGGTCGCTGCCCACGTTCGTCGCCTGGGTCGAGTAGTCGGCGTCGATGTGGTGCTTGGCCAAGTTGGACAGCACGGGCGCCAGACGCTCGTCCTTGCTGATGACCGAGCGGTTGTACTTGCGGAAGGCCGACGAGAGCTGCTTGGAGAGCTATAGCATGCCAGATGACAAAAGTCAGCCATCTCATGTGCCATAGCGCAGTCATATCCAACAAGGACGTACGTTGGCTCGGAATGCAGCGTACAGCAGAGACACGACATGGTCGAAGGGCACAAAGGCCACACCTGCCTCGAGATACACCTTACGAGTGCCCACGAGATCGATGGCTTCCGTGAAAGGCACCTTGAAGTATGCTGGCAGCGGATTCGTGCGTGCTTTCTGGTCGATGAACTGGGCGTCACGCACGTTTCGGAGCTGCGTCTGACGCGCCTCCACTTCCTTCGGACTCGCCTCCTCGTACGAGATACCGTTCTGCTTCATGAACATGAGCTTCTCCTCGCGCATCATCTTGTCCAAACGGTAGCGGAACAGCGCGCTCTCTTGGGACAGAAACCAACGCCGCAGCTCCTCGGTCTGGCAAAACGCCATGCGGAGGAAAAAGTGCGAAAGCACGTCCTTGACCTGCACACCATCCACCACAGTCAGCACACGCGTCGGATCGTTCATATAGAGCTGATTCAACGCACCGCATCGGACTCGGCGCGCTTGGAGTGGTGGCCCAGGCCGCCGGCGCGCAACGGCATATGCTTGTTGATGACCTTGTCCAGCTTGCCCTCCTTATCCTTGGGCGTCACCGTGCGCAGGCGGTGGTTCTCCACGGCCTTCAACACTGCACATAGAATATCAGCCCACCAGCCACACCTACGAACCCCGCATTGTGGCTGCACATACCGTGGAGGCGGTCGATGGCGAACTCCTCAAACTCCTCGAGCGACACTTCGACGAGCGGCGCGTCGTTGTACATGGACAGCGTCGGCGCGCTGCTGCCGCGCTGCTCGTGCAGCTCACGGCGGCGCTGGTTACCAACGTTCAACATGCTTCTGCTCTTCTCTGGCTCGTGGTGTCCTGCGTGCCGGCGGTGCGTTGGGCTAGATGCGTAGCTCCTTGCGTCTGGATGGCGCCGCTCGCAATTGCCTTCCCGCCAAAAGTGGGCGGGACAGTCACAAAGTTCGCTGACAAACTACCAAACTTATCATTATGTTGCGTAAAACGTACTTACCACTAAGTTCGCAACCGCAAGCAGAGGAGATATGACCTCTCCATTTTCTCTCTGAAAATAGGAAGGGCGACGTGTTGGAATGTTGAAGTGGCTGTTTTCTCCTGGTGGAGAAAGGCGGAAACGAAACGAGGAAGGCCGTAACGGCTCACAGCGATTGACTCGCAGCTCACTCCTGAGCAGCCAAGCTCTATCTCGACGCCTCTCTCTCAATCTCCATCACCTAGCACACAGCATGGAAGCGACGAGCGGCGCCGTGGCGAACGCCCACGATGTGAACCTGCGCAAGGTGGTGCAGGACAAGCTGCTGCTCAAGATGCTCAAGCACGTGACGCAGCTCACGCGCGGCTGGGTCGTGCTGGTCGTGGACGACTACACCACGCGCATCCTCACGTACGCCGTGCGCATGAGCGACCTCACGGACTGCGGCGTGTCCATCATCGAGCGGCTCGAGCTCGCGCGGCAGCCGTTCCCCGAGATGAACGTCGTGTACTTCATCCGCCCGACACCGGAAAACGTGCGCAAGGTCGCCGCTGACTTCATGGCGCCGGACAAGCCACAGTATAGCGAAGCGTATCTGTATTTCCTGAGCCACGCCGACGACGACGTGCTCGGAGAGCTCAAGAACGCCCACGGGCTACTGCCCCGACTGCGAGCGCTTCAGGAAGTGCACACCGACTTTCTCGCATTGGAAAAGTGCGCGTTTTCGCTGGATATGAACGACGTCTTCCACAAGTTGTACTCGCCTGCAGTAAAGAAGGACGACTCGATCCTCAAGGAGATCTGTGACCGGCTCGTGTCGGTGTGTGCGACGCTGGAGGAGTACCCGTACGTGCGTTACAAGGCCGACCAGCCTCGCATGGAGAAGCTGGCGCAGATGTTCCAGGCCAAGATGAACGAGTTCGTGGCCAAGAACGACGCTTTCACGTACGCGGCGAACCGCGGCACACTGTTCTTCATCGACCGCGGGCAGGACCTCGTGGCGCCGATGATGCACGAGAGTACGTTCCAGGCCTTGATCTACGATCTGATCGACGTCGAGGAAGAGCAGATCACGTACCCAGCCGAAACCAACTCGGGCGTCGTGATGAAGACGGCGTTTCTGAACGAGAACGACAAGTTCTGGATCGAGTACCGCCACACACACATCGCCAAGGTCAGTGAAGACATCAGCAAGCGCATGGCGCAGCTCTCGGCGTCGAACGCCGGCACGTCGCTTGGAAAGGGCAAGAGCACGGACTTGCGATCGATGGCTGCCGCACTACGAGAGCTGCCGGAGTACCGAGAGATGCTCGGTAAACTGTCGCAGCACCTCTGGCTTGCCGGGAAGGCTATGGATACCTTCACCAAGTCGAGTCTGCTGGAGGCGTCCAACATCGAGCAGACGATGGCTACTGGGGTCGATGAGTCTGGTAAGAAGGTCAAGCACGGCAACCTCACCAAGCAGTTGGAGGATCTCTTCAAGGATCCAAAGTTGTCGGAGGCCGACCGGTTCCGCATTGCTGTGGTCTTCCAGCTCACACAGGACACGATGAAAGAGCCTGAGAAGAAGAAGCTGATCCAGGCGGCGAACCTGGGTAAGAAGTACGAGTTGGCGATGAACAACCTGATCCATGTGGGCGGTGGCATGATCTACAAGCAGAACGGCAACAGCATCCTCACGTCGGAAGAGATCAAGGACGCGTCCAAGAAAGCCGAGGCTGTTGAGTACTCGAACGCGCGCCACGAGCCACGGATCAAGTCCATTCTGGAGCGAGCGCTAAAGAGCACTCTGGACGAGCAGGAGTACCCGTACATCATCGCACCACCACTCGCGTCTTCATCTGCGAACGTCGGAGATGCCAAGAAGCCAGGACCGATCTCGCTGCGAAAGTACGTCGTCGTGTCTGACAACGGAGAGCTGAGGCTTCATACTGATCTTAGGTGTGTGATGAACGTCGTGTAGGAAAGCCCAGACCAAGCCTGGGAAGGCTGAAGCTCCCTCTACGGTACCATTGGCTCATGCACGAGTGGTCTGTTCGATTTTGTAGTGCTGACGTGTGTGACTGTGGTCCGTTCACAGGACAAGGAAGGCTTCTCAGGCGAGAAGCTGCTCGTGTTCGTGTGCGGCGGAGCCACCTACGCTGAGGTACGATGGCGTAATCTGCTCGTTCCCATCGCCAAGCACCGCGTCTGACACTCGTGCTATCTTGTCTTGCGCAGTTACGCAGCATCTACGAGCTGCGTCAGTCCGAAAAGCGCGACGTGATCATCGGCACGACGTCGTTCATCAAGCCGAAGGCCTTCATCGAAGCCGTGTCCGTTCTGCATGAGGCCAACCCGGCTCCTCCTCCTCCATCAGTGTACGCTTCGCTCTCCCTACTTCATAGTCCACCTCAGTGACCCTGAAGCTCACTTCACGCTTGTGTATCTGTAGTGGCCGAGGTGCCGACGTGACGCCACTGAGCAACTCAGAGATCCACGTGCAGATCGAGAGCCAGAGCAAGCCGCTGATGGGAGGTGCGTCGTCACCCGAGCCAGCAACCGGCGGGGGCTCCAAGACTTCTTCCTTCAATGCCACTCACGTAGGCGGCAGCAAGACCTCGTCTTTCTCCAAGTGAGCTCGTCAATGCCAGAAGATCAAGATCAAGATCAATGGATCGATTGATTGATCGACGGCTGGCTTCAATATCGCCGGTCGAATAGTACCGCGTCCATTCGATAAAGTACGTCTCCTTCCTGATGGAAACCTTTTACTTGATTTTTGTATGCCATGGGTGTGTTTTAAACACGTTGGGTTCTTTTTCGATCCCTAGGTGTTGTCGTGTTGAACTGACTGATGATACGTGGCGAATCAAAGGGACACAGAAGCCCCACACACAGTCGCCAAGAGCTCCATCAGATAAGACAATCAATCAATAGGAGAGATGGTGCACGTGTCCTCGATCGTACGTGCGCTGATCGTGGCAGCAGTGGCCGTGAGCGCCACCAGCGGCGTCTACGCCGACGACGCGGCCACGCAGACGCAGCCGGAGACCGTCGCGGTGGAAGAGACCGTGTGCGTGGCCCCTGACGTCGTGGTGCAGCTTGAGACCAAGCTCGAGTCGCTGGAGAGCGAGCGCAGCAAGTGGCAGAGCCAGTTGGTGGCAGCGTCAGGCGCCTGGAAGAGCGAGAAGGCAGAGCTGGAGGCGGAGCTCTCGCGCGAGAAGGAGCTCCAGCAGAAGGCGACTGTGGCCGTGGCCAAGGCCCAGAAGGATGCGGCGTCGAGCGTCGAGACGCTGCAGCAACAGCTCACAGACAGCGAGACGCAGCACGCGCTGGCTCAGCAGGAGCTCACGAAGCAGACCCAGGCGCTGACGGAGAGCGTGGCGGATCTGGCCAAGCA
This sequence comes from Pythium sukuiense, assembly GCA_023334995.1. Classification (NCBI taxonomy): domain Eukaryota; phylum Oomycota; class Peronosporomycetes; order Pythiales; family Pythiaceae; genus Pythium; species Pythium sukuiense. Next base: position 41,198 of record JAADVL010000160.1, read on the forward strand.
GGTGACGGCGCTCAAGGAGACGCTGGCCACGCGCGACGGCGAGGTCTCGGACGCCAAGACGAAGCTGGCCAAGTACGCCGACCAGGTCAAGACGCTGGAGCGCGACGTCGCGCAGTCGCGTAAGAAGAACGAGGCGCTGCGTGTCGAGCTCGAGAAGATGGACGACAAGCTCACGATCTCGTCGCTGCTGTCGTCGTACTACGACGAAGGCGTGGTCGTGGCTGGCGAGGCCGTCGCGGCGCTGCGTCAGCAGCTGGACTCGGTCCAGCAGAGCACGGCCGGCGTCACGGAGGCTCTTGAAGCGCTCGAGGCGTACAAGAAGACGGTCACGGAGACCACGGACAAGCTGTATGCCGAGCACCTCGCGGCGACGATTGACCCGATCATCGCGGACCTGCGCGCTGCCGCAGAGCCACACGTGAAGAAGTACGAGCCGGTGGTGAAGGCTGAGTTCATCAAGGCCAAGAAGACGGCTCTCAAGACCTACAAGCAGACGCTCAAGCGTGGCCAGGCGGCTCGCGCCGACGCGATCGCGCTGCTCCAGCAGCAGAATGCTGAGCTCGCGCCGTATGCGCAGCGTATCGTCGACGGCTCGCTGGTCGTGCTCGCGGCTCCGCTCGTGTTCATCGCCGTGCGCCTCGTGCTGTCTCTGACTTGGTTCGTGATCCGCACGGCGCTGTGCATCGCGACGCTGGGCTTCTGCTGCGGCCGCTGTGCCAAGAAGCGCTCCAAGGGCAAGCGAAAGGTCTCGCGCAAGTCGCTGGCGCCAAACGCCGCTGCTGCGACGTCGCCTGCGTCGTCGTCCGCTGGCAACACCAACGCGAACGGCAAGAAGACGAATGCGTCGCCGTCCAACAACGGCAAGCGGTCGGGCAACAAGAAGCAGAAGTAACTACAGTATCATCATCCCGCCGCGGGGTCGACTGAAGACCTTTTGGCGTCTAGGCCACTCGTAGCATGCAACCACTGATACATACGCATTGTGTCTCCCTCACCCACATACTAGTATTAACATTGACGTATCCACTTCGAGTTCTTCATTGTCCATAGGCAGACTGCCTCACTGAATGCACCTTAGAACGTGAAATGACGCATGTCGGAGTGGGGACTGACTGGTGGACGCGCGCCATGGTTGGAGTGCTGAGTCTGCTGAGCCATTGGCTGTGGGAGGACTACTCCCTGAGGCGAGAGCAGTGCATGGCGAAGCACGAGCTCAAGGTCGTTCGCTCGTGGGAACAGCGGCGTGAGTGCCTCGTGCCAGTCAAAGTGCTCTCGTATGCATGCGATAACGCAGCCATCTTCCGCGTCTGCCCACTCCAACTCAACGAAACTGGGACAGTCGATTGTGGTGCCGATGAGTGCACCCGCCAGCGAAGGGTACTGGCGAGTGTGCGGGAACACAGTGTGGATCGTGTGTCCGTCGATGCGAAGGCGGTAGACCAGGTGGAGACGCACGAGCACGCCAACTTCATCACCATGCCACGCGTCGGGAGACGCAGTCGCTTGGACGCTGATCACTTGGAAGGAGTCGCTGAGGGCCTTCCACTGAAGCTCAAGTGCCTCGTGGCCAGAGCCGTGGCAGCATACTACGTACGGGGATACCTGGCGATGCAGAAACTCGGCTGGATCCGACTCCAACGCGTCGTTCTCGTGTGAAGCTTCAAACCGAGCGGGCCACCAACGCGAAAACACAGCGACGTAGCGCAGCGCGATGTCCGTGTAGAAGTCCAGGAAGTCGGGCTCACGATACAGCTCATGCTCGCCTTGCACCCGTTGCAGCCTGTCATCGGGTCGATCACGGGGTGGATCATTGATGAAATCCTCCACGTCCTCCACACGTCCGTCCTTGGCGACACCGATCGCACTGTGCTCGCCTATCCTCGCCTGGCTCAGTAGCTCCGCCAAATCATCGGGGTCCGTGAGGATCTCACTGAAGCTCGTGACATAGTTGGCGTCCGGCTCGTACTGGCAGATGCGGCCGTCGCTCGTGAAGCGGAAGAGAAGTGTCGTTGGAGCAATCACTTCCTGACCCACGAGCCTCGACAATAACCACTCGTTCCCGGCCACGTGCGGGAACATGCCCAGGATGGTCTCTCGAAGCACCTGGAAGCGCCACGAGCCAGTGGCTTTGATCAGCACGACGTCGTCGTCCAGCTCCACGATATCGAATGCTGTCATCTCCATGGCGATGAATCGCGTCAGCAAAGAGTAGCGTCGGAACTGTTCGACCATGAACTCGACACCGCGGTTCCCGTGTCCATAGTCAATGTCCGGATCGACCACGCTGTACAAGAAGTCTCTCCGCTCACCCGACGTGTCCACGATGCGCCGTGAATGGAGTTCTTGCACGGGAAATGACTGGCGGAAGAGCCGCAGGAACTCATGCACGGTCTGCATCAATGAGCCTGTGGGGGCCTGGCGCAGCTGAAGAGACCGCGACTGCAGCAACTCCCGCGTCGTGAGGAGCTGCTGGATCTCCTGGCGGAGATTCTGGATGTCCAGCGTGAGGTTGAAGGCCACGGACCGCTCCTTCACGATGGACTGGTACGGGCCCCAGCCCTTGCGCTTGCGTTTGGGCTTGAGCACGCGGTGCTTGGGCGTGAAGCCTGTCGTCGTCGTCGTTGTCGTCATTGTTGTCGTTGTTGTTGAGACTGTCGATGGCACCATCGCTATTAACGCAGTCGCTGACGTGGTCGTCATCGGTGGTCGCGACCCGACCGCGGACTTGGCCGTCGGCGCCATCGCCGTCGTCCTATCCGCCCAGTGGATTTGACTATGAGGCTCAGTGAGCTACGTCTTCGGAGAGAGCGTGAGGGCGGCATCGTGGCTTTGCAGCGACGGAAGTAACAACGGCAGTCGCTTCTTTGGGGATGACGCCACGCTCGTTCGATTGGCTGAAATGGTCCTGAGGGTAATACTGTATCATTCTGCGAATACCAGTCGGACACCTGTCTCAATCGCCTTCATGCGTCGCGTCCGCGTGGGGAGGAAGGAAGAAGGCATCTTGGCAATCATCGTAGCATGCTGGTGGACATGAGCACCCGACTAGAGCCGTGACCTGACACCACGAATTACTACGTACTAGCCCACAGTGGCCTCGCTTTGAATTCGTCACTTTGAACGCGTCATTGCCAGTCTAGTTCGAGTACGTCCGTCTTCGAGGCACTGCCAGTGGACGGTAAACCTCCGATCGTATGCAGGTCGAGCATCGAAATGCTGTTGTCTCTGTGGGTGAGGACACGCTGGTGAAGAAAAGCGTGGGCTTCCAGTGTGCGGTTGAGAGGTTGCCTCTTGTTGTGAGAATCGGAGATTCACCTTGAACGCCGAGCCAGTCGAGACGGTCACAACAGGTCCACCTCACTGGCCTGCTTTCACCCCGAGTGGCTTACTCCTCTGTATATGGACCAAGCGGACCCATGTTTGGATGTCGGCAAGTGGCTGCGCTCGAGGTCATGACAACTGTGTTGTAAGCTAACTTCGAAGTAGGACCGATTCGTCTCGGTGTTCGGCTTGCAATCGCTGCAGCATTTGAGGCGATTTCGCAGATGAGCTCTTTTGTTGTCTGTGCCAGAGGGGGAGGGATCGACGATGAAAGTGTTTGCTATTGGATATCGAGAACCTACTACTCATTGTCGGCTATCGCATGCTAGTAAAATGCGTCTCTGACGCTCCTACCTGTCGATACAGTGGGGTGTTCACTCGTGGATCAGCTCAGCCAGTCGCGCCTGCAGCTCCTGTAGATCCAACGTCTGGGCTTCCTGTCTCGGACCGTGGCCGTCGGCTTCCAGTGCTCGGAGTCTCTGCTCCAGTTCTTGAATTCGGCACCGCGCCGCGGCGACTCGCTCCTCGTATCGGTTCCGCATCTGAGTGTGGAACTCCACGTTCTCGAGGTCGTACTCCGTGTATTCTTCTAATGACTTGAGTTGCTGGGATATGACGTCGTACAACGTCGAAATTGCCGTCGGTGCTTCACTGGCTGGCGTCGTGTTGGCTCGGTTGGCATTTGTGAGAGCTGCCGCGACCGCCAGAGCCTCTTGGAGACGAAGTTTGCGTCGTTCCGGCGTGCAGACGGTGGTCATCGTGATAGCGGAGTGCGACTTGGCCTGCAAATTGGAGAATGGGGGGGGCAATGGAGAGAGGACTGTGGTGTCTCTTGACATCCATCACTCGACTCCAACCTTCTAGGCATCCCTGTCCCAATGATTTCCACACAGGTCTCTCGCATTCACTTCTATACCCTTCTACACATCCTCCATTCTCCTACAGGTTCCAGTCTCCGTACTGTCCCAAGTGCGCATCCACGCGAGCGACGACGTCCGCTGGGAAGCCCTCGATGCCCTCCTTGTCCAACGTCGCAAGCTCCTTTGTGGTGATGAACACGACGTTGTCTGGGCGCAGGGGCTTCTCTGCACGCCAGCGCGACAGGTAGAGACGTTCGCGGCCTCCCTGGCGCACGTCACTGATGGAGCTGCGGCCTCGCCAGACCTCCTGGAAGACGAAGTCGACCTCGTCCTTGTCCAGCTCGAGAGGCGTGCCCGTCGCACGCTCACGCTCCTGCAGCTTGTGGTACAGCTTGTGGCGCTGGTCGCGCGAGAGACGGCCGACGCCCTCAGGCACGAATGGGCGCTTGGCCAGCTCACACAAAACGTAGGCGGCCATTGCCTGGCCGAACAGAGCAGGCATCGTACCCAGCACAGGAATCACACGGAGACGGAAGTGCTCGACGTTGCCAAACTCCTGCGGCTTGTCGACCTGCTCTGGATCCAACGGGAGCAGCTTGGCGACGGTCTTCTCGCTCGAGTACACGGTGGTGATATCCTCCGTGTTCACGCCCTTCTTTTTCAGGAAGAAGCGCATCTTGGTCGCGAGCGGATCACGCACAGCGTCCGGCATGCTTCCGATCTGCAGACGCGTCGGGTCGGCCTTACCACCGGCGCCCATGGCCGTGATGACCTTGAAGCCCTTCTTCGTGCACGCCTCCAGCAGCGAGACCTTGGTCTTGACGTCGTCGATACAGTCCACGACGTAGGTCGGACTGCCCGCAAGCAGCTCATCCGCGGCGTCGGCCTCGAACATCATGGCAACATCTTCGACCTGGCACTGCGGCACCGTCTCGTGCAGGTGCTTCTTCATGGCCGTGACCTTGGGGATGCCCACATCCGCACGCGTGGCGACGGCGTGGCGGTTGAGCGACGACAGCGTCACGTTGTCAAAGTCGATGAGACGTATACGGCCGACGCCGGAGCGCGCCAGCAAGTGCGCAGCGTGCGAGCCGACGCCGCCCACCCCCACGACGATCACGAACGCGTTCTTGATGTGCCCGTAGCCCTCGTCTCCGAAGAACGTGCGGATCCGCGAGAGCTGCTCGTCCTGGAGCTCCTGCTCCATCTGCTCCGTGCCTCGCACAGCCGAGTTCTCCTTGGCCGCGACCGCCACGGGCTTCTTGACCTGGTGCTTCTTGTGGAGCTGCGCGTATGCAAGCTGCGCCGCCAGCACGGACACGGCGCCCAGCGCGAACGCCGCCGCCGCCACCACCTTGACCATTTTCACCTCGGCGTCTTTCCCACAATTGACCCAAAGAGCTCCATCCAATCACGGTCCCTCGTTGGATTCCAAGTCGGACGAGGGACACTGTCATTCTGAACATATAGTGACATTTATGTCATTAATACAAGGGACTGTTCTGCTTGGAGAGTTCCGATGCGTTTGCGTCACAGAATCAGAAAAGAAAGACGAGCGCCATGACGACATCGGTGCCCAAGCTCTCGCAGGAGAGCTTCCCTGCGTGGATCGATGGGCTGGACGCCTTCCTGCTCGACTGCGATGGAGGTGATCTATAGCTCATGCAACTGTGGATGTGTGATGTGGTCTGTGGGCTGAGAAATGGTCGTGGATATGGCGGATTCACACAGTGTTGTGGCGCGGAGATGCTGCCATCGCCGGCGCCAAGGAGATGGTGGCACTACTGCGCTCGCTCGGCAAGCGCGTCATCTTCGTGGTATGATCGGTGGCGGTTTTGGTGTCGATTGTGTGGGCTGCTGGCTCTAATGGAGACTTTTTGACAGACGAACAACTCGACCAAGACCCGCGACGCGTACGTCAAGAAGCTCGGTGCGTCTGCGTGTACTAGGCTGCTGTTATTCACGCGTCTGGATGGCATGCTGATCAAATTTTGGCTGCTACAGCGTCACAGGGCATCCCGTCGGTCGTCGACGACATCGTCACGTGAGAATCCCACTTCTTGGCTGATCAGAGACAACGCCTGACCGCTCTGCTCTGTACTACTAGGTCGGCATGGGCGACGGTCAAGTACATGAAGCAGCAGGGTATTGCTGGGAAGGTGTATGTCGTGGGCGAGGCTGGTTTGAACCAGGAGCTGCTCGCGGAAGGCTACGAAGCGTTCGGCCTGGAGGACGGCGATCGCCGCGACATCCCCGTGCCGTTCGAGATCGATCAAGACATCAAGGCCGTCGTCGTCGGGCTTGATCGGTACGTCTTGATTGCTCCTCTCAATGAACGCATGAAAGACTGATGACAACCTGGGTGGCTAGCAACCTCAACTACTTCAAGCTCGCGTACGCGTCGTGCTGCGTGCGGGAGATTCCTGGATGCCGCTTCATCGCCACCAATCCGTAAGGCTTGTCGATTCCTTTATTGGTGAACTGTGGCAGCTCACCTGTGGCGTTGGCATGTACAGGGATACGACGTTCCCCCTCGACCGCTCCGTTCTTCCTGGAGGCGGTAGTCTCGTCAAGTTCATTGAAGCCACTGTCGGACAGTGCGTCAGCTACTGCATTCTCTGTGCTCTTGGGTCTATTACCTCTGACCTCGTTAACACTGTGCAGCCCACCAGAAGTCGTGGTCGGAAAGCCTTCCCAGGATCTCCTCAAGACCGTCTTGGAAGCCTACAACCTGAACCCAGCACGCACATGCATGGTACGTCCGCATAGGACCTAAGCGATCGTGAATCTTCAATTGGTGATTCTGATGCTAATGTGGATGTGAGTGCAGGTGGGCGACCGCCTGTCGACCGACATCGAGTTCGGTCGTCGAGGCAACATCCACACGCTGCTCGTGCTGACGGGCGTGACCCACGAGGACGAACTGGCCCACATCAAGGACCCTGCTCAGATCCCAGAAGTCTACGTCGACTCGGTCGATGACCTGAACAAGTTCCACGCGAGCCGTGCTTAGAAGTGCCGATCAACGTCTATGGAGGTATCAGGCTCAACCAGGGTTCGGATATAATAATAGTTTTCCGTGATTACGGCATTTTATTGATTATTGTATTATTACGGCGACTCCAGCTCATCCGTAAAATTTTCCATTGGTCCGTAATTACGGTATTTTCTTCGGTATAGTGGAAACAAGAGATCGTTTGACCGTTGGTCATCAGAGGTTGTGAGTGACTCAGTGGCTGTGAGGAACCGCCAGCGAGCGATCCCCCGTACTCGCAGAGGCGATTCAAGACGTCACTCTCCAATTTGTCAGCTACCATGTCGTCCACTTTCAATGTGCAACTATACTATTTGGCCATGCGATCGCTTGTACAAATATCAAGACGTTTCCACCAATGTTTAATACCACGTGACTCATACAAACATCAAGTCATTGCTGTCGGCTGTTTTATACAATCCTCAGGTATTATTACTGTATTACTGATTATATTATTACGCGCCGCCTCCAGATTATTGTATTGATTACGGGGCTTCAGGAAAGCCAGTATAATATTCCTCGGAATTGTCGGAACCCTGGGCTCAACAACCAACGGCAGCGGACTCGCAGTTTTGCATCTCCGACTCACGATCGCAGTCGTCTCGATGGACCTAATCAGATATTGTAGCAAAATAGAACGATCGCAATCTTTCGCACATCAATGAGAAGGCTAAACACAAGAGATAGCTCGAAAAGTACAGAAAAACCATTGGAAATACAGAATTTCCACCAAAATTACAGAAATCGCCTCGTCTCAGGCTGGGCGACAGCCATCGATCGCGAGAACAAAATCATACATTTTGAAGGCTAGTTACGCCCTTCGGGCTAGCTGGGCGCGGCGTTTGCTCGCCAACTTCGCTTCGCTCGTGGCGCGCAAGGCACGCGCGGTTTAGAAGATGAATTCTGGACAGTGTGGGTCGCTTGCCGCTCATGCTCTGGGAGGTACCCTACCCCCCCCCCCCCCCCC